>QOVD01000600.1:0-30130 GCA_003521225.1 Tuber microsphaerosporum | reverse complement strand
CCCCCCCCCCCCACACTTGTCAGTATTAGAGTACCAGCTGGAGTGGAGGTGTATATCTACCCAGCCGCGAACGTTGCTTTTTCGGTGGTTTCTGGGAGAGACATGCCGCCGCCAATAGGACCCAAGGTGAAGTTGCTGGTTGAGAAGAGGCGGAAGAAGCGAGGGAAGAGCGATGGGAGCATGAACGTTGTCGCGAAAGTTAGGAGGATGAGGAGGACTGCTGCTGTGAAGATAGCCAGTTTGTCGGAATGTGGGGGGTTATATAGAAGAGGATTGAGGAGGCTGAGATCTGGGGAGACGGATTCTCCTCAGCGTATGGAATACCAGTACCAGTGCACGGAGTGGTTGAGGATTTGGAATGCGATAGTAGATTGCGTCATTAAGAACTGTCTGTGCGGCAATCACTTTTGGGTCTCTGGGGGGGAAGGGGCTGAGCAATAGCCGGTTGTGCCTGGAGATCGGGGGGTTGTTTGTAGGGACGAGGACAAGGCTCTGAACCTACTTTACAATCTGATATTTCTCCCAATCAAAGCTCTGTCTTACTGTGTTATTGTGTTACCGGCATCAGTGAGGCTGCGATGGAAACCCCCACCATAGTAATGATTTGGAATTATCTTGGTACTTGAGTGCATCTCGGTATTCAGCTTCGGATGGGTTGTGCCGAGTAGCGACAGTCCGGGCCATGGCACAGGATGGGCTTTTCGTGTAAGATAATTCCAAATTCCAAATACCGGTAACACGAGAACCGAGAACCACCGCAGAATTACATGATGGGCCATATCAGCTCCAGGGTCACCAAATGTTACCGTATATATTCTTCGTTCCTGAATCCTTGGTTGAATTCGCTGTATCACATTGACGGATGCCAGCTATCATAGGTACAGTCTTATTCCAAAAGTTCTCGCACCCTTCCTTGTACCCCAAGGACAACACCAACCCACAACAACATGACCACAACAGCCTTTTTTATAACTTTTTTTCTGATATCCTCCTAGGAACACTATAAACCTTTATCGCAATTTATTTTACTTAATAAGAGAGGGAGCAGGTCAGAGAGGCCTTTTTCTAAGGCTAGTGGTACTTGGAAGGGTGCGAGAACTTTTGGAATGAGGCTGTACAGTCAGTATAATATATGGAATTGAGCCTCGAATAGGGCCCGTCCCAAACTTCCCCACAAACCTCGCTGTGATGAGACGGGAGACGGAAAATCTAGTGGCGCAGGAACGACAACTTGTATGATAATACTTATTATGGCCGGGATCATTCTTATGGCTGGCGTTGTGGCGTCCTGTTCCCTTATCACGGTTAAACCATCGGGTTGTTCATCATCCTGCGCGTCTTCGGAACATGTACTCGTACAGAATGTAAGACAACCATCGCTAAACCTTCATAGATTGTAAAATTTGTGAAATATTATTCCAACTCCAAAGACCATTTTATCCTATCATATTAACTTTCATGATAACTTCAACTTTTTATCGGACCCTCGAGGCTGGGTTGCTGGTTGGCAGCACCCGACCTGCCTTGCCTCTTGGGATACCAGTATCGGCACCTCTGTTGCAACCTCAAACGTTCAACTGCGAATCCACACACACGCACACAGAGCCCATCCGTGATCTATCCCTCCTTGGAGAACTGCTCTCTTTTCCTCCCCTTCCAACAATCAAGCAGCGCATTCTGCCTTACCCATATCCCACCTACAGGCGGGCCTTGCCGTCACCATGGCAGACCAATTTCAAGCGAACCGAGCTCCGGGCCCTGGTGCAGCTGGGCCTCCTCCCTTAGCCGCGAGTGCGAGAGCTCGACAGTTTGAAGATGAGAAGAAGCGGATCATCGCTTCGTGTTTTTCAAAACTCGATGTCGATGATGCTCGTATGTTGATGGCTGTTTTTCCTCCTCTGCTCGTGTACGAATAAACTAATGCTCGCTGCTTTGTCTCTCTCTCTCCCCCGTTCGCCTGAGCCAGTCCTAGAATCTTACATCACACACTGCAAAGTTATCGAGGACGGAGCCTCCCCATCGTCCCCACCACCTACAGATGGCCCTCGCGATCAGAAAAAGTCTCGGGTTATTGTTGTTGCTGTGCGAAAGACTGGGCGAGTTCGCATGCACAAAGCTCGTGAGAATCCGAACGGGGCCTTCCAGATTGGAAAGACGTGGAACTTGGATGATTTGTCCGAGATAGAGAATCATGCTGCTCCGTTCGAGAAGGGATTCACAGTCACCATTATTAAACCTTACTATTGGCAGGCCAGTTCGAGTAAAGAGAAGGATTTCTTTATTTCCTCGCTGCTTAAAATTTACAAAAAGTACACGGGCGGAAAAATTCCAATGCTGATCGGTTTTGGAGGGACAGAGGTCGATAAGATGTTGGGTGGTGCGGCCTCTTTGCAGGAAGGTCTGAGAGATGATATGGGGGGAGCTTCGCCGTCTGGTCCCTCGCCCATATCTCCAGGCCCATCACAGTTTTCCTCGTCACTCAAGCCAACACCCCTCCGCAATCTCACCTCGGCCGTCTCTATGGATAATATGGCGACGTCGCCAGGAAGACAGCCATCGCCAAGAATTAAGGGCATTGATGGTCTTCGCACTGGTCCCGGCGTTTTACGACCATCGCAATCAAGTGATCAGCTTCCAAACAGTCGGAGACCACCAGACCTAGCCCCCCCCGGGAGTCGGAATATATCTGGAACTTCGGCGTACTCGACTGCTTCGGGCGCAGCTCCTAATGATCCTCCACCTCCCCCTATACCTCCACAAGGGCCGGGGAGGCAGACATCAAATGGATCTTCAAGGTCTGGTAGGGACCGGTCAGCGACTAGGGGAGCTCCTCTAGAGGACGAACGAGGAATCCGTCGCATGCCATCGTCTGAGAGAATGTTCCGTACTCCTTCCGCTTCTAGTCATCGATCTCGGGAGGCTACAGAACAGTACCCCTACGGCAATGGCAACAGAGGGCCGCCACCACCACCTCCACTAGCAGCTCCCCCCGAGCCGTCTCCACTGCTTGACGCACGCGCTCCAGCCAAGAAAATGTCTAGCAAGGACGTAGCGTCGCAATTCCGTCTGGCGGCAAACACATACGCTGCAGGAGGACTGATGGGAGACCGAAGGCAACGACCAAAGACTCCTACAACGCCGACCGCTATGTCTAGAACGCCATCTCAGGATCCGGGTGGGCAAGAGGAGGTACCGCAGATCAAATATCCGGAAGAGCGCAGGGATCGGGATGCGCGTGGTGGGAATGGATCATATGGTGTCGCAGGTGCGCCGGGTGAACGCATACGCTCACCTTCAAGGGCCCGTGACCTCCCAGCACCATCATCTAACCAGAGGTCTCCCGAAAAACAAACAGAGCCACCATCAAAGAACGAGGCCCGGAAAGCTACTCTCTCATCCAAAGATAAACCCCCGACGTTGCCTTCCTCTGCATTGCCCGGTGCGTCCCCTAGCCGACCAAAACACGACTCATTGGAAATTCCTACCGGCCCAGGCGGGTCCATATCACCAGATGGCTTGGGTGATGGTGGCCAGCGGGGTGAGAGAAGTAGATCGCGATCACCGAATCCTAAGGGCAGGAAGCGTAGATCGGTCAGATCCACTTACCTGGATGATGTGGATACTTCGCGGGTGACTGTTGACATTGAGGAACTACTGAGAGAATTCGATTGGGATCCGCAAGGAAAGGTTGATGCTTTGGAGATGAAGATTCGCAAAGAGATTGCGGAGGTGGAGGCCAAGGATGTTATCGTGAATACCGATGGTGATCCTAGGGTTGAGGAGTTGTCCAACCTCCTTGATAAGGCGATTCAGGAATGCGATGAGATGGATGCACTGTTGACCCTATATGCTGTCGAACTAACCGTGAGTATAGATCTCTGCCCTTCCTCTCTCTCTCTTTTTATTTTAATTCATACTAACAGACATCTAGAGCTTAAATGATGACATTTCTCACATCGAAAATCAGTCCCAGGGTCTCCAGGTCCAAACCGCTAACCAAAAGACCTTGCAGCGAGAGCTGCAGAATCTCATGTCCACCATATCCATTGTGCCTCAACAACTAGAGGTGCTCAAATATGGATCGCTAGACTCCCCTCAAGCTCTACAGTCTATCGAGGATACTCTGCTTGCTCTTTACAAGGCAATGACGACTATCGACCCAAAGATGGCGCGAAATGCACCCGAGTCGCCAGTCGAAAGTGGGCGAAGGGGTTCCTGGAGTGATGAGGGAATTGGCTCTATGAAGGCTCTTCAGGAGCGAAAGGAGGGGTATCAGAAGGATACCTACTCGTTCCTGGCCAGAATGAAACAGTTCATGACCATCAAGTTTGGGGCAGAGGTCGTCGAGCTTGCAAAGAACTCGAAGAATAGTCCGACGAGTCCCAAGCTACCAAAGTTGCTGGGACATGATAGCGCCTATATGGCACTTTACAAATTCTCTGGATTAATTGCCTTTGCCAAAGACGTCGACTTGGAGGAATACTACGGGCTGCAGAAACTTTACGAGAAACCAGTTTCAGGCTTATTCCAGGACGAAATTAGGGAGCACGTGCTGGCTTGGAAGAAGGTCACCAAAAAGTCCTCGGATGAAGTAGATCTGCGTAAGTTACCCACCCATACTAAAGGCAAATTTCTAGGTGCTAACGCTGGAACAGTCTTTACCGCCCAGGAGAAAGAGGCTGACAATGTCGCTGTAACGGCCGCTCGGAAATTGACCGTCAAACGGTCACAGACTTTGGCAAAGATTAGGTCACCAACCGGCGATCACCTCAAGAACAAGAATCAAGATGGAATAATCAGTTCACATGAGGCTTTCGCAGGAGCCCTTGCAGAGATGTATAACCTAGTACTAAGGGAGCAGAATTTCATAGTTGAGTTCTTCCAGATATCGTCGCAGTTACCGCAAGACTTTTCCGAGTTTATCACAAACTCGCCGGCGGCCGAGCATCGGAGGATTGGAGATCTCGGCGGGTTGAGGCCTGTTGAAGCGGACAAGGCGAAGGCGAAGATGGTGTCGGACTTTATGACGGAGCTCTTTGGGTTCTTGCCCCAGGATTTGCAGGGCCTTATTGAGTGGGCTATCAGAGTAGATCCTTTACAGGGAGTTGGTGTGTTGTATGCACTTGAAACGAAGATGGCAGCTCTTCCAGATACGGATCAAGAGTTTTTGCTCAAAATGCTGGAGAAATTGCACGATCGTCTTGCAGGGTTGTTTTCTAGGTTCTTGGATGATCAGATCAAGGCCATTGAAGAGACAAAGGTTAAGATTAAGAAGAGAAAGGGCGTTATTCCATTCATGAAGGTGTTCCCAGTAAGTGACTGCTCATGGGCTATTCTGAAAGCTTGATATTAATACTTCACGCAGTCCTTCGCTAGCAGAATCGAAGACCAACTCCCCGCCGAAGTCCCTGGGTCCTCCGCTGATCTTGACATCCGTGACCTAGTAAACGATGGTTACGAACGTATAAACAAAGCCATGTTTGAATCTCTCCACGCAATTGCAAAGGAAAGCCCAACGGTCACAAACTCCAGTCTCGACCCAGAGGACAAGGAACAATTAAACTACCACATAATGATGATCGAGAACATGCACCACTACCTAGATGAACTGCCCTTGAACACTACAAACCCCGTGCTCACGCTTTTCAAGACCCGCGCAGAACGCGACCTCGCCGAGCATCTTGGCCTCTATACCTCCTCCGTCATCCGGCGCCCACTGGGCAAACTTTTAGATTTCGTCGAGAGCGTGGAAGTCTTGCAGCGGAGCGGCGCGGACGACATCCCTTCACGCCAATCCCACTCGAGACAAGTCTTCAAGAAGGCACTCGCGCACCACGACGGGAAGGAAATCCGTCGCGGCATTGAGACGCTTAAGAAGAGGGTTGACAAGCACTTTACCGCCGACGGCGGGGACGATAATGCTGCGTTGATGGAGCGTATCCTGGCCGCGCTGGAAAAGGAGTTTATAGATGTGCATCGACGAGCGCAGCTCTTGGTCCAGACGGTGTATAAAGAGGCGGGTCTAGAGGTTGAATTTTTGGTGGCTGATGTGGTTGGGGGGTTCAAGAAGTAGTACTAATTGTAGTAGGGTAGATAGAGGGGAAGAGGGGTGTGTGTGTGTCTTTTTTTTTTGGGAGCGAGGTTGATTTTATCATATTCATGGCTTTTTTTTTTTTCTTTCTCTCCCATTTTCTATCATTCTCCTTATTTTTTTCAGCGCTTCTTTCATTTAAATTAAATCTGACTTATTTCATTCTCTTATTTTTTTTAAAACCATTGTAGCTGAACTATACCATACCTATTTCACGCAGTCATTGATTTCCTGCTGATCAAATCGCCCAGTCACTGTACTTGCCATACATATAATATCATACCTTGATTCACTTCAACAACTTTGCCATCTATCTCGCACACAACCCATAACCCACTTTCCTCTCTCCCCCCAAACCAAACCAAACCCAAACCAAACCCCACAACCAGATCCCACAGTTATCTATCATACACAACCCTTCCCGATGGACACACCCCCCCCACAAGCAAACAATCACAACCACAAACCCAATGAATCACAAACAATCACTCGACCATAGTCCTTCTCCATCCCCACTCTTCTCCTACTCTAGTCTCACCGTACCGTACATTTCCCCTCCCCTCCCTCCCGTCTCGAACGAAACGTGAACTATCATATCATACCAGGAGAAGTAGGTTAAGTAAAGTTAAGTTACCCCCGCACGACCCCTCCCACTCGGGGAAAAAAAACATGGGTGGGATCTAGGGTAGGGTGGAAGTAAAAAAAGTTTACCATGATATGATACTCCCCGATGGGTTGACTGGAACATCTTAGACTAGACTAGACTAGACTAGGCTAGACTAGAATATCGTATTGTATTGTATTGTATTCTAGGATAGGATAGGATAGGACGGGCTGGGTAAGGTATCATAGTTAGTTGGTTAGTTAGATAGTTGGTATGATATGATATGATAGCTTAAGTCCATGCGTGCGTGCGTGCGTGCGAGTTGTGTACGGTATTTCTTACCGTCGCTGAATATTCCATGGTATATCATATCGTATAAAATTAAGTATAGTACAAGTACTTATATAATCATCTTTTGGAATTGGTTTATTCTTGTTTTGTTTTGTTTATAATCCTCGGGGTGTTGGATTGTCGTGTTGTGCTTTTCTTCACCGGTTGCGGTGATGGGTTTCGGTTTTTGTTTGAGGTGGGTGTGGTGCGGGTGTGTGGGTGTGGGGGGTTTTTCAGCTGGAGGGATGGAGGGATGGATGGAGGGTAAATGTAGGATGGATGGATATATACATGTGTGATATTGTATTATAATATTATATATAAGTGTTGTGTCGTGGTGAGGGTTGAGCGGGTGGGTGATTTTGGAAATGGGGGGGTGGGAAGGAAGGAAGGAAGGGTGGGAGAGGTAGGTACTGTAGGTAGGTAAGGGGTTTTGTTTGTTTCCGGACTTGGAGGTGTTCTTGTTGTGTTGTGCTTGTTTGATGTACACGGTACGGTAATAGTATCATGGTGATTTGAGTTGCGGTAAGGTTCGCGATGGTGGGTTACTGTCTGATTGTGGTGAGATATGATGTGATATCAAGTCTTTCAGCTTTACAATAAGATGGCTCTAAATCTAGCTGCGAGGGAACAGAGGGGGGTAGTACAGTACATTGCAAGATGCACGAGAAATGAATGGAAAAGAGGAGGAAAAAAAAGAAACCACCTGGTCTATCAGAACGTATATCCGCCTATACCGTCGTCGCAGCCTGTGCGATTGCGCATCATACCTTCCAAGCTCCATAGGTTTACCCCAGCCACCAAACTCGAACCCTTCGAAAATCTTAAACTCCAATGGGGAAGGAGGAAAAAAAAATCTAGGTGTCTTACCCCCCCATCGAATCCCTCACCTCCTCTTCTTCTCCAGTGTCTATCATAACCAAGCAAAGAAAAAAGCCCCCTCTACCGGTCTCTACCCAACCTTTCCTGCCCATCCTCAACAAGCTCGTACGCGGGCCTAAATCTCCGCTTCTTCTCCCCACCTTTACCCTCCTGCACCCCCGTCCCGTCCTCTAAAAGCGCCGGGTTGGGGTGCGTATCCTTGGTCCCACCGAGCGACGTATACCCCATATCGTAAAGCACACAATACGGCACTTGCAATTCCCGAAGAAACTGTTCCCCAGTCACACACCCGCAATTAGCGCCACTGCCTTCAGCACGTAACTTCGAAGAATACATACCCCCCAAACATCTTTGTACCCCCAATCCACCACCGGATGCACTCTCATGAATTTTGGCCATCCATGATCCGTGACGTCAAAGTGTGACAAAAGTTCCCCGTGCGGGTCTGTCCTCCTCGTGCCCACGAATATCGCCTGTACGTTTGGGTTATCCTGTAGGTAGCGCTCAAAGGATGACTTCATCGGCTGGGAGTAGCGGGCTAAAGAGAGGTGGTAGGTCCTGATGCAGGTTTGCACGAAGGCGTCGACTTGGGGAAAGGGGTGGGTTGTTGTTACATATACTGAGTTTATCTTCTCTTCCTTTTCCGCTGAGGCGGGAGAAGCCGGTTGGGAGGGGGAAGGTAGGTACGGAGGGAGAGAAGCGAGGAAGAGGATTAGGAGGACAAGGCAGTCTTTGCCACCATTAAAGGATATGGAGAGGTTTTCTAATCTGTTGAAAGCCTTAGCAGTGCGGTGAGGGATGCGGGGGTGATAGGAGAGGTACTTATATCGTCGTAAGGCCTCCTCAATCACGCCTAATGAAATGCGTGTCTGGCGTTGCACGCCTTTTAAGAGTTCGCTGGAGAAGTCGGTTTCTAAAAAGAGGCGTACCTTCTGTGATAGACGGGTGCAGATTGTATACAAATCTTCCTCAGGTTCTTCTGATGGGGCGGGTGCGGGAGTGGAGGCCTGCGGGTCTTGCCTCGCATCTACCTTTTGTAAGGAGGGGGACGTAGAGTTAGTCGTGACTGCAGCAACGGTAGCGATGCCACCGGAACTCGTGCTGTTTTCCATGATGCCTTTACTCATTCCCGCTACCGTTGCTTTCTTCCTTATCGTATGTGCCATCGTGGTGGTGGTGGTGGTAGAAGCTGTGGTAATGGTACAATAGCCCCTCCTCCGGCTCGGATTCCTCAATCCAACCGTCTGTCCTGGAGACAGAAACAGTGAGGGCAGCGTCGGGGGTGAATACAAGTGTAGGGAAGTCGGGAACCGGCCTATCCCCCGCGCTCGCCAGAGGTCGGTTGTTGCGTTGCTGCTACGGGCGCGCTTGCGAAGGCGAGGTTGAGGTTGGAGGTGGGAGTGGGGGCTGCTGCCGGGTATAGATCTTGTCGATGTTAGCCCACTTAGGGAAGAATACCACTGATGAGAATAAAAAGGAGGATGGTGAAGATGAGAAGGGAGAGTGGGTTTTATGTTCTTGGATCCGCGTAAGAATTTTAGGGATGACATGGTAGAAAGGAAGGGGGTTTTAGAGGTGGTTTTTATTACCTTTAAGCCTCTGGCTTTTTAGGGTGTAGATCAGGGGCGTTTTGGGGGAGATCTGCGGTGCGTATGGGGTTGTGAGGCGAGAGATTGTGCGCGATTGGGGGTCGGACTATGGGGGAGTGGGCGGTCGAGTTTTGAGGATAGGGCTGGGTGGGATGTTTGTTTATATTGGAGCTTGGTGCACTACCGATAATTCTACGGTATCATGCCTCGATGTGTACCGGTACAGTACCTACAGGTGCCTGTGGGCTTGGGGATGGTTCGCTGAGTGGTGTTGGGACAGTGCTGCTGCGCTATTACCACCAAAAAAGCTCAATATCGAACTTATGGGTGATGACCGTGAGCTCTCTCGCTCGACAAGCACTACTCTTCGAAGAAATTGCAAACAGTCTAGCTACCGGTACTGTACTGTACCTGTATGAGTAGAGTAGTACCGGGAACTCGCCGCATCATCTTTGGCGTGGAAACTGTGATAATATTATGATACTATTAATATCATGATAATCCGCATATGGGTTAACCTCGGCCGTTCGTCTCCCGCAGTGGCTGTGCTACGACCCACCAGCCTCGCTTGTATCAGCCGTAAACGGGTAAACCCTATGAGTCTATGACTGCTAATATTTCAGCCTAGTCCACACACTCAACACGTAGATACAACACAACTCTAACAAATTTTATCCCAAAAACCACGCCAGCAAACAAACGACCGAGACGACTGACAAACCACCCCAACAGCAATTCCGCCACGACGATAACCGGACGCTATGGTTTCTACTAGATTGACCTATGTATGTTATTTTATCCCCCTGGGTGGTTTTTTCTCTCGAGCGAACTGCTGACTAGGACTTAGAGGCGGAGGAATCCGTAAGTTTTCTCTTACCCCCGTCGCGCGCTCCCGGACGGACATGGCAGGATTTAGATTCGGCGACTGATTGTGGGAGGGCGATCTAGGTACAATACTCGCAGCAACAGGGTCCGTGTTATTAAGACCCCCGGCGGCAAGCTTCGCTATCTTCACATCAAGAAGAGAGGGAGCCCACCTAAGTGTGGTGACTGTGGAATTAAACTTCCTGGGGTGAATTTGCCCCGATTTATCTCTGTGCCTGTGTTTTTTGAGCGATTGATGGTGGCTGTGGCGGGATGGTCGTTGCTCGGTCGATTGAGAATTTCTTTTTGAGGTGGGATATGGTGGATCTGGGGATTGGGTAGGCGGGGTGGGGTGGCGATGGCAGCATTTTTTCTGCAACCAGCCAAACCGAGTGCTACAAACGCCGCAGCCACACGATCGCAGGATATTCGGGTTAGGGTTTTGAGGAAAATACAATAACTAACAGACATCCCACAGGTCCCCGCTCTCCGTCCCCGCGAATACTCCCAAGTCTCCAAGCCTACCAAGACCGTCCAGCGCGCATACGGTGGATCCCGCTGCGCGAACTGTGTTAAGGACCGTGTCGTCCGTGCCTTCCTGATTGAGGAGCAGAAGATCGTGAAGAAGGTCATTATTCTCCCTCTCCCCTCTCGACCCGCAAGCATGCTGACTAGAATTGGGGTATAGGTTCTCAAGGAGGCTGCTGCGAAGAAGCGCTAAAAAAAGAAAAAAACTAAAATGGGGTGTTTTCTTTCTTCCTTGGGTCCTTTTTTCGGCTGCGGGTATCTTTAAATAAATACAGACCTTCTTTGTTGTGGAGAGGTGTTGAGTGGACGTGATTTGCGATTTAATTTTGCGCGGCGTGGCGTGCGCGGGCGGAGTGCGGTCCGCCGCCCCCACTCGATGTGTTTGTTCTTACGGATGTTTGCAGGCCGGGCTATACAAGAGGATAGCAGTCCCCAGTGGTTGTAGGAATCCCGTCCAAACCTCTGATTTCCTCGGGAGAGCATGGATGAAACCCTAGAGCAACTAGCTTACGATAACTTGGGGGGGGGTCCTACTCTAATATCGTTAATATTTTCTCCCATTACATTACATCCCATTCTAGACAACTTTATCGCCAGATCAAAACTAGTAATCCTCACACGCCGCTGCCACCACTTCCTAGTTCTCCCAAACAAACACACCCGAGTATAACTTTATACAGTACTGAGTCGGTGTTCAAAACTGCCCACCGCGTTCTCTGAACAATGATTTCAACTATCCACATCTGCAATCCTACAGCAAGAAGGGCAAATACCCTGCTCGATAAATCCCACCCGCCGCGCTGGAGACCTTTCAACTTTTCGGTTCATGAAAGTCGCCTTGTAGTTGTAGAGTACAAGAGTTCCCTAACGCCCTCGATGTGAATTTATGTGGCCAATAAGTTATTATCCATTTAGCAGTAACTGCCCTATCTAGATTTTCACTAGTTTCCTCTGGGGCGCTTAGGTCCGGTAGCCCAAAGGCAAACGAACTTACTGTACTGATCGACGTAAAAGTGCGAATTTTTCCAGATTCTCTGCTTGATCAACGGTTCGGGATAGGCTTCAACCAGGGGGTGCGAGGAGGTTTGCGTCGTCAACTCTGATTTGGGTGGAATGACCTTACTTCTACGACACAAATACTGCCGTTACTTGCTTTGCTGGTAGTATGATAAATCACGAACGTTGGTGAACAATGGGGCTTTGGTGGATACAATGAGGTTGCTTTTTTCGTTCGAGTGTTTGTTATATCATACGTTAGTGAGAATCCACGATTTTTTATTCGCCTTTTTTATTCTACGACAGCGCGTATTCTCCTATCGCACATTATGGAGCCACCTACTCGTCTATCACTCGGGGAACGGGGGGCAGGAGTGGAGAGGGGGAGAAAAAGAAGGAAGAGGACGAAGGATAGGAGACACATCGTGTGGATATGAATTGTATAATTGGAATATGGGGGAGGGCGATCCTCAAGATATTGTACGATAGAAAACAATTATTAAAGTAAAGCTGTATGATAATATTATAAATAAGTTTCCATCTGATCTCACCGGGGACGCAAGAGTGCAGAATCTGAGTGGATCACAAATCCTCACTCGACCGGAACCTGATAGCCGCTTTCAATTTAAAGAAAATAAACAAAATAAACATAGTTCCGTAAACATCCCATTCCTCGAAAGAAGAAAAATCCTTTCTCCCCCCCTCCGGCCTAATCACACAAAGCCTCCATCACCAGGAATCTATGATAGCAGCTGTGTTGAACCATGAATGCAGAATTTTGGTGAATGAGGATTAATGAACCCAAACCGGACCCTCCAAATAGGCCAAATGCGATT
Organism: Tuber microsphaerosporum; assembly: GCA_003521225.1. NCBI lineage: Eukaryota > Fungi > Ascomycota > Pezizomycetes > Pezizales > Tuberaceae > Tuber > Tuber microsphaerosporum. Next base: position 17,410 of record QOVD01000600.1, on the reverse strand, counting down.
CTGAACTAGTCAACCACGACATGGAATTTTCTAAAGAAAAAACCGCTACACTGAAGCTAATTCTCTGGAGAACAACGTAGCGGTTTTTGTTTTTTAATTAAAGGCTGTAAGAAAAAGTAGTTCAAGATTAAAAAGTGAAAATTTTGGTGAGAGTGAAACAAGTGACAGAATCTACCTAGTGCCATGCTGAAAAATACTGTAGGACCACAGGTGACTAAGACATAGTGATAATGGATAAAGGAGAAATTATGGGAACAAGATATTCTTTTTTGCCTCAAAGCACATAAAACAGATGATTCTAATGATTTCTACTTGAACCACTCTGCTGCTTGTTGCCCGAAGGTGCATCATTGAACTTCACTCGTGTTGTCTTGGCAATTATTGGCTCAGCTCGGATCGGTTGCCACGGAATTGCCGTTTCACCGGAGGACCCACCTTTAGGCACTTTCCACCGTAGGACCATTCCGTTGGGCGGCCGTTTCTGCCGTGAAATTGGCCTTCTCTCCGTTTCGAAACGGAAGGAAAAGGGAGATTTGAATGGGGGAACGGAACGGAACCGTTGCATCCAAACAGGCCCTTAACTTTAGCAGAACACAGCTCTTTTTTGACAGCCACGCTGATTTCCTTTTTTTTTTTTCCTTCTTCCGATACCCACAATACTCAACCAACAACGTTACATTGTACCGTTGTACTAAGTCGTACTCACCAGGTATCACTCAAACTTCTGAATAGGGCTTGGTTTGCATATTTCTCAGTCTTTCTACTACTAAGCTCCTGCTAATTGCAATTTAGGAAAACCAGTACCCCCAAAGCCAATCAATCAATCTCCTTCTCGGTGCCAATCCTCCAAAGGTAGGATATTAAGTTTCATGAATTGTGCTTTGTGAAACTGTCTAGCATTTGCCGAGCCTACACTAGGACCAATGTTGCAAAGAAAGCTCTCGGCCATCGAACCCGAGGGGTTAGGAGAGGGGGGGCTGAATCGGGGCTTCTGAAAATGGGGATTGAAGGGGGGGTTCTTTGATGCCTCAATAAGCAAAAATAGCAGGAACTTTTATGAGAATTTCTACCTTCAACCTATCTGCGTGAGTATTTATTGCTAAGAAGCAGGGGAAGAGGTGCGCCAGTGCTAATTTATTTGTTTCTCCTGCTATCTTTTGCTTCCTTTTCCTATCATTTTATTTGTTTATTTGCTTCCAACTGCCTTCAAGTGTCATTGTTTACCATTTTATTAGAAGGGGTTCCATCCTATAACCCTCTGGCTCGAAAAAGCGCGTTCCTAGTTCTTCCATCGTTTTTGATCCAACCTCCCCCTTCGCTGCAACATTGACTAGGACAACAACCTACCCGCCCCACCACCGAAAACCCCCCGCCCTTTCTGACCATGTCTGAGCACTAGGTGCTAATACCAATACCCCTGCTCGTCCTCCGCCTCCTCCTCCTCAATACTGTATACATGGCTATATTGTCTTTCAGCCTACTCGTGAAGGCGGTTACCGGCCCACGTCAGGACGAAGAGCAATGCCCACAAGCACAAGAGGTCATATAATGTGTGGAGCTTTTGACGGTGTTTCTTCGGAAATTTCTCAAGGGGCCAGTCCGCGAAATGGACTCCAATACCCTTAATGGAGGCTCTGAGGGTGATGACTTTATAGACCCCTCCTATAGCGAAAAAAACCGCCCAGCGATCTTACTATACGGCCGGTAAGCGAGCTTGTATCCTGGGATGGGGGCACTGGTCGATTGGTGCGAGTGGAAAAACAATGATGTTACAGGACACTATAGGGTATAGGCAGTTGCAATTGATGACAGGGTGACAGTCTATGTTTCTACCAATTTTATAAGGCTAAATTGAGGCGAAAGGAGGAGGGCGGATTAGGGCCTTTGGGGCAGTTCTTTCGAAAGCTCATAATATAAATCAATAGATCAAACTGCATACTGACAATTCCATCAGTGCAACCTTTTTGCTAACTACCAGTACCCCACCTGATCTTGCTGATCTGTTTTTTCCGCCCTTTTTGGTCATGTCCGAGTACGGTTGCCGCAAAGTGATAAACGGACAGAAGGGGAATCATCTATGTGTGATCTGCTCTGCAACAGGAAAATTAACTCTTCTGTTGTCCGGTCACTACTTTGCCGCCACTGTACTCGTGCAATAGTATTCTTACGTGCATACAAGGGTGAGGGATAAAATAATGGTACTGTACATAGCTAAAATGTTAGTGGCAATGGTACATCTGAGAAACATGGCCCTGATGGAATCTCTATTTCCTCCTGCCTTGGTCAGTTTTGAGGAGATATAATCAACCAATTTTCCAAAGGCGAGTGAGTGTACTAGGGTAAACCGCTAGATGGTAAGTTTCACTGTCGGAGACTTTGGGGAGGTTGCCGCTGCCCTTGCCTGGGGAGATCGTTACCGCCGATGTGTCCCAATGTGGCAATGAGGGCGCCAGGAAGTTTGCCGGTTAGGGGGGTGGGTGGGGAATAAAAAACGCGAGCAAACAAGAATGCGAGGAGTAGGAAGGATGGTGATCTTCGACGGTGGGAGGAGCAGGAAAGAGATGTAGTAAAGGAGGTCTTCAGATGAGAGGTGCTGGAGCTATGACCGCCTAATGGCCCAGCAACCGGCTAAACCTTTTTCCGTCAATCTTCAGGACACCCTTTTCCGCTAAGCTGAGTAGGCCCGCTTTGCCTAATTGGCAATGGGTTGTACCAACCCGCCATTGAATGAGGTGCCTAGCGTTCAGTTCAATAGACCGACAAAAAAAAAACAATCCTTTTCAGGATCTTTCTTGAGAAATGGAAGGTTTGCGCTTCTGGATAAACTGATCGCGACATGGACTATAGTACCACTGATTTCGACCAAAATCGACATCTACACCCTTGCTCCGTACCACCTTTTTATGCTTGACCCTTGTGTGATATGACATGGATGCATTCAATTATTGATTCATCATCCACGATCGATCCTAATACTACCCATGCCCATCTAGCAACCGCGATGAGAGCAATTCGCGGGCGGCAGATGCAGGGAAACTTGAATCTGTAGGAAGAATAAAAAAACCCAAAAAAAAAACCTTATGATACGATAACAGCAAACCAGGGATCAAAATTTAACGGCAGCGTCTAAAACTCCCTCCCGTGCTCCTTTTGTCGCCCAACAATCTACCCAACTCTGCAGTCGGTTCATCCCCTTATTTAGGCGGCCGATCATGCGAAAAATCATAATGCCCGATACACCCGCCGACAATCTCAAACGCCTTAACCAGCTCATCCCTGCTCAGCCCTTCCATAACCTTCCAAGCCCTAACATTCCTACTATCCTTCTTCCACCCGACCGCCACCTTCCCCACAGGCCCGTATTTCATCGCCTCGCCCTCCGCCGCCTCAAACGGCACATCTCCGCGAATAAAACTGATAAAGTGCTCTTGCATCGCTGCCTGCACCTTGCTCATCGCCTCGTGGGTCTCCTCCGGGAATGTGTAGTTTCCGAAGAGCGACGGCATTTCGGCGGCGTGATGGGCTCGCCGATTCTGCGGCCCCCATGGATTAGGCTGGTCAAAGTTGTATTCGTACACTTGCTTGTTCTTGCTGCGCCAGGTTGTGGCGATGCGGTGGTTTGGGAAGGAGACTAAGAGGTCCGAGAGGAATTGGAGGGTGCCGTCGTGGACGCGCTTTGTTACGGCGGGGACTGGAGAGGGGGGTGTGGTTGTTGGGATTTGGTATGCTGAGAGGAGGGCTTCACCGGTTGCACCTAGGGATCTAAAAGCGGCTATCAGGCTCTCCGGGGGCACTAGGGGGATGCGGGGGACGTAGACCGAGCCCTGGAAGTGTTAGTTCCCATGTGGAATCAATAAGGAAGGAAGGAGGTGTGAGGAGTAATACGTCAAACTCAGCATCTCCAATAAGCAGCGCATCACACCATTTCGGTGCTCCAGCACCCACCTCCCCCCACCCCCTCGTGAAAAACCCTTCATCATCCGTATATGGCGAAAAGTCGAACCCATCCTTCTCAATCGCTGTGACAACATCCTGTGCCGGTGTGGCCTTAAGTACTTCCTCCCAGCCCTCCTTCTCCACATCTGCGCCCAAGTTCTTCGCAATCTTCTTCGAGAGATCTATTCCCCAGGACTGCGGCTGAGGGCCAGAGCCGTTCAACGTTCCGCTCTGCATAATCGCACGATTAAACAACCCCTTGGCATTTGACTCCGGCACCGCGTTAAGGTGTGCTTCCGTAGAGAATGAACCGGCGCTGTTACCACCTATAGTAACCATCTTTGGATCGCCGCGGAAGCCATGAATGTGCTTCTGCACCCACTTCAGTGCTAAGCGCTGGTCCAAGAGACCATTGTTAGCACCGAGGCCTCCCGGGAGAACCCCATAACCGAATATGTTGAGGCGGTAATTTATCCCTACTGCCACGATGGGTTTCCCAATGTCCATGGACTTCTTGACGAAGTTCGCCATGTCTAGAAGCGGGACACTACTCGAGATCCATTTATTCGCACCCCCGTGGATGTTAACGAATACAGGAAGGACCTCTTCCGAGTCTGGGGAGTTTAGGATTGAGCTGGGGACGGTAATGATGAGGTTTAGACATTCGAATTCATCTTGTGTTAGACCCGCGGCTGCACGCTTTCGTTGATTCTCCGGGATGCGGAAGAAGAGACCTTCGTCATCAAAAATGGATTGGGGACACATGGGACTTTAGGATGGTATTGTCAGAATTAATCTTTAAGGAAATAAAAGAGGCATACCCGTGACTAGTGCAATCTATCTCGGCAGGATATGATTCCACCATAGTGGATTTCGCGTATCGCTCGGTGAACTCCCCGAACTTGATGCCGCGGAATTGCACTACGCGTCCATCATGTAGGGGTACCCCGCGAAGGTGGCTCCTAAGAGATGGGTGTTCGAGAATAGGAGAGATCGTCATTTTCCGCCACTATCTTGGTTGATACTCTGGGAGGGGAAAGATCGTATGAGGGATAAGAAAATCCTTAACGTCTTCAAGGTACTTATATCTATTTCTTCCCGCAATCACTATCCCGATAAACCGACAAAATAGACCAGCTGAAGCAGAAAAATACCCCTCGGAGTTTAGACTTCAATTTTAACATCTAACACATCTTTCCAGTATTTTTTCCTCTTCACCTTCGCCGAGACAGCATGTCTTCACAGACGAACGGAAGGGCCCTCCCTGCACTAACTCAATCTCCGGTAATCATAACTGAGTCCCAACTCATCCCATACCCTTTAAAGCTTAGGACGTAGACGCGATTCCATACTAGAATCACAAGCAGTCACTCGTCACGATTATCGGGCCTACCTGGATATGAAGCCTCCCAGGAACCTAGCGCCTTAAACCTTGGCTGTGGAGCGGTCACAGAGCGCTCAAAATTTTATCCATAAGCTTCGAAATCCTATCACAACGAGCCGACGGCCATCTTCCATGAGATTCTGTATGCTGCCCAGAGTAACTCACAAGCTAGAGATCATGCCAACGCTGGAATTGGCATCCGGGCCCGCAGGAAAGATAGCAAGGGCCCGCCTGTGTGGGGGGTTTTCTGCTGGGTGTTGGCATAGCGGTGGGGTTCCGTACAGAAATATGATTCGGAGGAGGAGTAGTATGATTTTTTTTTTGGGTCGTGAAATAGCATTGTCGTACCAAACGCCTCGCGGCGCGATGTGCTGACGAAGGCTTAAATGGCTTTGTAATAAGCCCCTTGCGCGAGGACTTAGCCGGAGCCCAAGTGTCTTTGCGCTTACCTGGTCGAACCGCGATCCTAGCAGGGGTGTAAACAGCCGCAGGAACCATCGTGACGCCTCCACTCCCCCTCGCGGAAACAAGATCCTAGCCCCCTCTTAATCTCTGTCTCTCTCTTACTCTTCTTTCTTTTGGAAACTTGGTAAATTGAAGATGTTCCTTCCCACCCACCTCTAGCTTCCAATACCTCTCATAATCACATTCCACTCCGTTCCTTACTCCGCCAAGCCACACCAGCGAAGCCGAACAGCCCCCACCCGCATCCCGGCGTCAGCAACATCTCCGACCGTTCTCCTCTTCTAATTCCGACCCGATTCCGATTTGGCCCAGCTCTTAAAAAAGCGGATACCCGAGCATTGCTGCGTATCCGCGTGGCTGGGCGCAAACCAGACAGCAATCGCCGAAAGGCTAGTAACTATGTCTAAAGTCGCGGAGTTAAGTTGGGGTCATGAGGCTACTCGAAATTTTGGTTAAGTCGGCGGTTGTGAGGCTGGGCAGGGAGGATGGGGCGTATGATAGTGAGTGAAGAGGGATACCGGAGAAACCACTCGCCCCTATTGGCATGATAGCTTGTGGTTCGATCAGTTTTTTTTCCCGGGGAGTTAGAGCGAGGGATAGGGCCGGATTAGAAGAGTCGTTGAGTGGGATTACGTGAGTCGTTGGTTTACATTCTGTGAATGTTGTGGATCGGTGAGTGTTTGCGGCGATAGCCTAAACAGAAGCTAGGTGGTTATTGGCCTGGATCCTGAGACCGGAGGTAGTTACCGTCTAATATAGCGTCGGTACAGTACTTTACGATACCGTATTGTTTGTGTAATTTTGAGTTGAGCCCCGGTGGGATATAGCCCTAGCCCTGATCATAACTGGTTAATTGAAGCCAGGCATCTCGTAAACTTTCTGGCACTCCCGAATAGCAATTTGGGGGCACTCGATTATAAGCGTTGTCCATCGTGGAAACCCTCCGCATCACTCAGATCAAAGAAAAAAGGCCTCGCAGATGAAAAAAATCACTTGAGAAAAGCCACTTCTTAGTCTTGGAATGTCTAAAACCAAACCCAAACATAGTATTATACAATAATCGATTTACACTACAGGAAACCCAATCAATCTAATGCGTAACCTGCTGGTTATACCACCCTGGATGTATATGAAAGATACCCTTGATAAGACGATGCAGTCTATCGATAGCTGAGGATTTCCCCACAATCTTCTCCTCGTCCAGTTCCTCATTCAATTCAATTTCAATTTCCCCATCCCCATCCCCAATATCATCCTTTGGATTCCTTGGAACGTCACCTACTTCCTCGACCATATCCTCGACGCCCTCGGTCCCCACCTTAGTACCCTTCCTCCCGTCTTCAATAGCGTCCTCAATCTTCTCCTCAGCGTTATCCCCAATCCCCCTCCCAACCCCAGGCAAACCCCAGATCTTCCGAAGTCCCTTAATCGATCTCTCCCTCGCCTCCTCACGGAGCATAGCGGTGTTTGGAGCCCATTTCTTGGTCTCCTCTTCAGCCGCCATTCTCACCTCCGCGCTCCATGGTGCGGAAAGGTCTATGGGCGTTCTAGTCCCTGGGAACTTCTCACTAAGAAACTCCTCCACAAATAGAGCGAAGCCCTCTATGAACGTGTCGTGGTCTCCACCACCCCACTGCTCAATAAGGACACCGTCTTTGTATAGGTTAAAGGTGGGGTAACCATCAATTTTTAGGTTCGGATCTGCGCAAAGTTCACCGTCTACCCCCGAACACTCGTACGATGCGAAGGTGAAGTTGTAAAATTCGGTGAAGGGCACCGCCGTTGGGGAGGGGCGGGCGAGACTGACGTTCGAACGGGTGTAGGTTAACGCAGTGTCGTACCATCCCGGTGCTGCATCTTTCGAATAGTGGCACCAGGCCATGTAGTGCTTGACGAACCTTTGGGGTGGGTTAACAATAATTTTTTCTCTTGAGCTTCGGCAAAGAATTCAGGATCATACCAATAACCTGACTTGATTGTCTGATGGAAATCCCATTCGGGAATTTCTATCGGCCCATCGGGGTCTGGGCCAGTCCTCTCTGGCACTGCCGCTGCTGAAGTGCTGGTAGCATCTAATGTGTCAGTAGACGAAGATGGAGGTATTTTAGAACGAAGGTGGGCTTCATATTGTCTAGGCCCAGCTAAGGCAAGCGGAAGTAGCGCCAGCGCAGCTAAAAGAGCATTTTCAAAATGCATAGCGAGTGGATGCGTTCACCAGGAGAGAAAGAAGGCTCGCGAGCGAGGGGGAGTAAGTAGTCATATATGAAGTTATGTGCCGGCAAACAACACGCGTGATGGCAGAGGCAAAGTGCTGGGACCGTATTGGGCATTTTTGTGCGGATTAACACCGGTGGGGCGCTTTCGGCCGCTCTCGGTAGCATGTTCAGGTATAGACATTTGAGTGAGCTACTGTACATTTTCAGAAAAAACTTCATGTTCTCAGGAGGGAAACCGGAAGGCTTTCCGCCGTCGGTGAGGCTTCGCCGCGCAAAATGGGGCGGGTGTGAGATCAGCACAAAATGGATTGGGATTGGAAGGGGATTGTGCCTATCAGGATAGGCAATAAGGCAGTGTACTCTATAGGGTTTTCAATTAGGTTTGTGCGTCGTTTTTTCCAGTCGCGAGTGACAACTTGTGACAGCCAACGTAACCCCTTGTCTACGCCAATTACGAGGCCCCCGCCTGGTTCCACCTCTCTCGTATTCTTCTTTTCTTCCTTCCTTTCCTTCCTCTCTCTCTCTTCTCATTTTCTCCGCTGAAACGGTTGAAATTGATAACGAGCGGATAGACTAGACTGCCCTCGCCCGCTCACCGGTTTTTGTCTTTCATTTTTTCCACTGCTACACTTACACACGCAAGTATCTCGTCCACCGTAAGTTTGCTTCCTGTGTTTGTAAGTGCGGAAGGGTGCCCAAATTTGGATCGTTACTAAATACACTGCGTAAGATATCACTAACACTGGGAAGCAGACTTGGAAAAGATGGATATCAGTCACGCTTCGGCCCCCGCCGCCACGGAGAACGCTACTCAAAGTAACCGCTCCCCCGAGAGCCCCTCCACAAACCCCACTACGGTTCAACAAGAAAATCAGAATACTGTTCCGCCCTCACTCCAGAATGCCCCTGCCGGAGAGGATGTCGCCCCCGAAGGAAGTACCTCTACTAGTACAAGCTCTGGTGAAGTTGAACAAGAAAATCAGAACACTTCTTTGGTTTCTCCACTTTCACTCCACAATGCCCCTGCCGGAGAGAATGTCGCTTCAGAAGGAAGCACTTCTACTAGTACAAGCCCTGGTGGAGTTGGACAAGAAAGTCGGGGTACTGCTTTGGTTCCTCGGTCCTCGCTCCGTAGTCCCACTGCTGGGCGAAATGTCTTTTCCGGGCCACCCTCCCCTGGAGGCCTTGCCCAAGTTGGACAAGAAATGGGGCGTGGTGCTTTACCTCCTGAACACCTGACCGAAAATGCCACTGATAGCCAGGATGATGATTTCGAAGCTGATGTTCGCGTCTCAGGAGAACCTCCAGCTGATGTTCGCGTCTCAGGAGAACCTCCAGCTGATGTTCACGTCTCAGGAGAACCTCCAGCTGATGTTCGCGTCTCAGGAGAACCTCCAGCTACTGTTCGCGTCTCAGGAGAACCGCCAGCTGATGTTCAAGTTCATGTCTCTGAAGAACATGTAGCTGACGTTCGCATCTCTGGAGAACATGCAGATGACATTCGCATCTTAGGAGAACAGGCACCCGATGATCATGAACAACACCGGGCACGGAATCAGCCTACAAATCGCATTGAAGAGCTTGTCAGGGACGATGAGGAGAATGACGTTCGCATCTTAGAAGAACAGGCACCTGATAATCGTGAACAACACCAGGCGCAGAATCAGCCTATCAATCCCAATGAAGAGATTGTCAGGGGCGATGAGGAGGTTGAGCTCCGCTCCGTTAGGGGTGGTGATCCCCCCCCCCCTGTCACATTTGAGCAAGTCCAGGCATTTGCTGGCTATGAAGTTGTTAGCTGGCTAGAGGGCATTGGGTACTTTAGAAATTTTCGCTCGGAAGATGATAATGAAGGTTTGGGTTTTAGAGAATCATTTGGAAATCAGGGGATTACGGGATCCATTTTGTTGGATATCGTAAATGATAGACAAAAAATGATAGCAGATTTTGGGTTCAATGCAGGGCAAGCCTATGAACTCCGTAATATTATAAGAAAACTCCCCCATCAAGGTATATTTCTTCCACTTTTTGCCTCTAAGAATTTGCTAACAGTTTTCTAGGTAATAATGATACAAATCAGGCTCGAAGAGTAAGCTACCAAGCCCTAATAATTCCACTTATTGGTTACACTAACTGATGCAAAGCTCCCATGGCGCTTCTTCGGCTGGGTTTGGCGCTGGATCGTTCGGGAGAAGTGGATTCTTACCGGTACTCTTACCACGGCGGGTACTCTTGTCGGATGTGGTATTCACCTTGCGGACTTCCCTTTGGAGAATGTTGGACAGTTGTTTAGGCCTTGTGTTAATGGTGTCGTACACTTTTGCTATATGTGGTCTATCGCTATGACAGTGGCTTGGGGGGGGCGCTCTGGTTTTCTTTGTTTAAAAAAGAAATATGAACGGAGGTTGCGCGTGCCGGTTGTATCCCAGGTCTGACCTTGTCCCGGCATTGGATTGGGGAATAGAGAGAATCGGGATCAGGAGAGATCGAATGAATAATGTTTAACCCGAAGTTCAAGGCAAAAAAAAAAAAGATAAATAGCAACTAGCTAGTTAAAAATAGAATGAATGCCTTTTTCGAAGTCTATTTACATTTAAATCAACCAAGGTGTTGCCTTCACCAATCCCACATTGGGTAACTATTTATAGAATGAGAATATATGTGGGGAGGGATGGAGGATGTAGGTGGGAAAGGCTACGAGGCAAATGAGAGATGTGAAGATAAAATATCGGTCGACTCAGACTCGACTGCGAACGAGAGGGTTGGTTGGGTGTTATTAGGGTGGGTAATTTTTCACTGATTGAAGGTACCAAAACTTCAGGGGCCACATGAAAGGTGGCTGAGGAAGCCTGGGCAGTTCAGTTGGGAGAGGTCGTGATCTGTAAACTTGGGAAGAGGACCCCTGAGGTCAGATAGCCCTTCCCGCTCAGTGGGGTTAGGTGATGGGAGGGTAGGTTGGGGGTTAAGGTCTTTGATGTGGGTATTGAGATTATGACATCTGGATTGCATCTCCGCCACACACTCCTCTCTATGGGCGGTGGACAACAGAAGGGATGCCTGGCCATCGTGATAGACTCTAGCCAAATTGACATCGTTCTGTCTCACTAGGGTCCTCCCAACTCTAGCACGTGCTTTGGGGTGAGTAGATGGTAGTGCGGTTGGGCTCTTGAGAGATTGTGTGAGGGTGGGGAGAGCCTTTCGTTTTGAAGGAACCACTTCTACCCCAGCATTCCTGCCCTAGGCGGCCAGCGTTCGGCCATAGGCGGTGTCTGTCTGGTCGAGATTGACGTCCTATCGTTCCGAAAGCATCTTTATTACCTCCTCGTGGCCGTTCGCCACCCACGAGATTGATGTTTGGCCATAGGCGGTGTCCGCTCGGTCGGGATTGACGCTCTCACACTCCAAAAGCGCCTTTACTACCCCCCCATGCCCGCTCTCCTCCGCCCACGAGATTGGCGTTCGGCTATAGGTAGTGTCTGCCTGGTTGGGATTGGCGTCTTCACGTTCCAACAGTATTTTTACAGCCCCATCGTACTCTTTCTTAGCTGCCTATGTAAGAGCAGATCTCTTTACGTAATCGGTTGCATTAACATCAGATTCTTTCATCTGCAATACAGCACCAAATATCTCCACTATTCTGAGAAATGCTACTCTGTGGAGTCTTGTAAATTTTGTATGTCCCCGTCTCCTTTGACATAGTACAATAATAGTAATTGAGTAGATATATGCTTATAAAATCTGTCTAGAAGCTTCAGTACCACTGTTTTGACGCTTTCCGTCATCCCACTCTTGTGTGCTTCCCCCAGTAAAAAGAACCATATTCTAGAAGGGGTATTGTTGATGGGGCTAGTCAAGAGTTGGTGAAAGATCCCTGATACATCCGAAATTGAGGTATGTCAAGTAAGCCTCGGCAATTGTTGAGTGGAGACTAGGGAACAGGGTCGGATTACTTAGGGGGTGCCAAAATGCTTCTGCAGCATGAAGTGCATCAGTTGGACTGTGAACGAAGACGCCTCAATAATAGCAAGACTTGAGCAGGATGATTGGGGTGTTTGTAGCGCGGGGAAATTTTTCGGATCCAGATCAGAGATCCCAACTCCACTCTCGGGGCGTGGCAGAGCTGCTTAGACTGTAACGGCCGTTTAGAATATAACACATTAAGACTTTCAACCCGAGTACTGATTTATTTCCCTTCTGTCTCTTTAGTCGGGCCAGAGTTGTCGTGTAGGCATCGCTTAGTCAATTGCTTCGCGCTATCTCTTCAAGTTTCTTTCTTCTCTGATTAATTGTTGCCTCTTCTAGAACAGCCTCAATCTTTAGCGAAACGAGGAGGAGTCTATATGCATTATCCCTAAGCATATTTGTGGGGGGAATGTGTGAAATCCAAACTTTTAGGTTCCGTAAGCCAGACCAATTTAAGAATGGAAGTGCTGTATAGAATATTTTACCTCAGGACCACTGAGGATAAAAACCTACTTGAGTAGTGGCTCCATCTCGGGTATTTGGCAGGGCCCAAGTCAACCCAATCATCACTCTTGTTAAAATTCTTGATCTCCTCCTTGGGCTCTATTCCTTGCCCAATCTTACCTTCACTGCCGGTATGGCAACATAATGTACTCGAGTACATCATGAGTAGAACCTCTTTAGTACTTAAATTAGTTGGTTATTCTAATTTCTGCTTGGATACCCTTACAGTCTCCCTATATATTCTCATGCGGAATAAGTTATGGTGCAACAGCCAGCCTCAGATTTTAGTGAGTTTCTTCATTGGTCAACACCATAACTTATTTGCACTAGAGTAGGCAATTTTCAAGAATCTTTATATCGAGTGATTGTCATATTCAAGTGCCAGACAATAAAAAGCTTAATAGGGATAAAGAAATATAATCACTAAAGGCAATTAGAGCAAAAGTGGGAAGTAGAAAGTATAGATATTGAATGGCTAATAGGAGGAGTACAACAATCAAGTAGAGAAAAACGCATGTCCGATCGATCATAAAATGCAGCTAACGAAGCAAAATCCGGCCATATTCTATCCTTCTCAAATCGTAGGCTTCCTCTCCATCATACTTCCTGAACACGTACAATCTCTTATCTCATTCTCCCATTGACAGATCTTTCTCTCAGTTCTCCAATTTACTACTGATTAGGCAAAGTATCTGAGTGTATAGTAAAGAGTATTGTTGAGGGTAGTATTCATGGATCATAGGTGGTCAAGAGTTTGTGGAGGTTGAGCAAGGGTTTGATGCTCCCACACCATATGCTGGTAGTATAGAGCATAAGTTAATTTATGCTAAAGGAAATAATCTCGATATGGAGAGTCATTAATTTAGAGTATATTAAGCTTGAAGAAGGGAAGTAGGTTTGTGGTAAAGATGTAAAATGAGGGTAGTGTGAACAATGGTGGCCTTAGAGGCAGCCGGGCCGATCGGGGTCCTAGTTGCCCGCCCTCCCCCCCAATGAGCTGGTATGTAGCGTGTAGTCAAAAAGATCTACGCCCAACAGGGAATGATTGAAATTGAATATATGCTGGAAGGGGTACTGGGATAGAGCTTAAACAATAAATTCTTGGCTAAATTTGATAAAGCACTACTCGAGTAGAAGCATAAATTATCCATTCGGCCGAGTTTCGGTTTCGGTGATATGATTTGTAATGCTTACCTCATCTCAGTCATTGATATATTACAGTGGTGTGTACACGGTGGGAAAGGATTGCGTAGAAATTTCGTCAACAACAGCCGTACCCCTCCATTCACATCTCAGTCCCCATAAAACCTCAAACGTCTCTACCATAGCTATGGCTAGAGGACATCTATATTAGATCAACACTTCGGACATACAATGGACAACGCAGCATATCCGCACACTAGAAATGAACGAACACCACTTTGGTGGGCTGCCGGCGGTGGGTATGAGGGAATAGTAAAGAGGCTATTAGGACGAGAGGATATCAATCCAAACATCACGGACACCGAACATGGCCTAACGCCACTCGCATGGGCCGCATGGGGTGGGCATGGTGGGATAGTAAAATTGCTGTTGGAGCGAGAGGATATCAATCCCCACACTGCAGATACGGAATATGGCGCAACGCCACTCTGGTGGGCTGCGGGGACAGGAGATGAGGGAGTAGTAGGGCCACTTTTAGAGCGCAAGGATATTGATCCCAATACTGCAGACACCAAATATGGCCGAACACCACTTGTGAGGGCTGCGATCGCTGGACATGAAGGGGTAGTTAAGTTATTCTTGAAGCGAGAGGATATCGATCCCGACATTGCGGACACTGAATGCGGCCGAACACCGCTAATGTGGGCGGCCGAGAAGGGGCATATGGGAGTAGTAAAGTTGCTATTGGAGCGCAAGGATATCAATCCCAATGCTGCAGACACCAAATATGGCCGGACACCACTTGGGAGGGCTGCGATCGCTGGGGATGAAAGGATAGTCAAGTTGCTCTTGAAGCGAGAGGACATCAATCCCAACACTCACGAAATCGAACACGGCTTAACACCACTCGGATGGGCTGCAAATAAAGGGCATGAGGGAGTGGTCAAGCTACTCTTAGAACGACAAGATATCGGTCTCAACATCGCGGACACCAAATGCGGCCGAACGCCACTAGGATGGGCCGCAAGGGCTGGGCATGGTGGAATAGTAAAATTGCTGTTGGAGCGAGAGGATATCAATCCCCACACTGCAGATACGGAATATGGCGCAACGCCACTCTGGTGGGCTGCGGGGACAGGAGATGAGGGAGTAGTAGGGCCACTATTAGAGCGTAAGGATATTGATCCCAATACTGCAGACACCAAATATGGCCGAACACCACTTGGGAGGACTGCGATCGCTGGGAATGAAAGGATAGTCAAGTTGCTCTTGAAGCGAGAGGACATCAATCCCAACACTCACGAAATCGAACACGGCTTAACACCACTCGGATGGGCTGCAAATAAAGGGCATGAGGGAGTGGTCAAGCTGCTCTTAGAACGCCAGGATATCGGTCTCAACATCGCGGACACCAAATGCGGCCGAACGCCACTAGGATGGGCCGCAAGGGCTGGGCATGGTGGGATAGTAAAATTGCTGTTGGAGCGAGAGGATATCAATCCCCACACTGCAGATACGGAATATGGCGCAACGCCACTCTGGTGGGCTGCAGGGACAGGATATAAGGGAGTAGTAGGGCCACTATTAGAGCGTAAGGATATTGATCCCAATACTGCAGACACCAAATATGGCCGAACACCACTTGGGAGGACTGCGATCGCTGGGAATGAAAGGATAGTCAAGTTGCTCTTGAAGCGAGAGGACATCAATCCCAACACTCACGAAATCGAACACGGCTTAACACCACTCGGATGGGCTGCAAATAAAGGGCATGAGGGAGTGGTCAAGCTACTCTTAGAACGACAGGATATCGGTCTCAACATCGCGGACACCAAATGCGGCCGAACGCCACTAGGATGGGCCGCAAGGGCTGGGCATGGTGGAATAGTAAAATTGCTGTTGGAGCGAGAAGATATCAATCCCCACATTGCAGATACGGAATATGGCGCAACGCCACTCTGGTGGGCTGCGGGGACAGGAGATGAGGGAGTAGTAGGGCCACTATTAGAGCGCAAGGATATTGATCCCAATACTGCAGACACCAAATATGGCCGAACACCACTTGGGAGGGCTGCGATGGCTGGACATGAGGGGGTAGTCGGGTTATTCTTGAAACGAGAGGATATCAATCCGGACATTGCGGAAACCGAATACGGCCGAACACCGCTATTGTGGGCCGCCCAGAAGGGGCATATACGAGTGGTAAAGTTACTATTGGAGCGCAAGGATATCAATCCCAATGCTGCAGACACCAAATATGGCCGAACATCACTTTGGAGGGCTTCGAGCGCTGGGAATGAAAGGATAGTCAAGTTGCTCTTGAAGCGAGATGACATCGACCCCAACACTAAAGAAATCGAACATGGCCTGACGCCACTCGGGTGGGCTGCAGCCCGCGGACATCAGGGGATCATCAAGCTGCTATTGGAGCGAGAGGATATCAATCCTAACACCGAAGAAATCGAGCATGGCCTAACACCACTAGGGCGGGCCGCATTTGAAGGGCATGAGGGGATCGTAAAGATGCTATTGGAACGAGAGGATATCAATCCGAACATTCTAGACACCAAATACGGTAGAACACCGCTTTTGTTGGCCGCCCAGGAGGGGCACGAGGAAGTAGTAAAAAGGCTATTGGAAAGAACAGATCTGGACCTTGATATACCGGGCCCATCTCGCCAAACGGCACTCGAGGTGGCTGTTTCCCGGGGCCACGCAGGGATCGTGAAATTACTCTCCCATCCCAAACCCTCCCATCCCATCCAAGATCCCGAGGATTCTCAAGAGCGCCCCTCACCATCGGAGCCGCTTCCCCCCGCTACCCGAGCCCTGTTTGTAACAGCGATCCTTTGCACCATCATTGCTTGCTTGTTAAATTTCCTCTTCTATTTTCTCCGTCGTAACGATCCTTCCTTACCAGCTGGTGCATCACTGCCCTCCTCTAAATGATTGCAGAATCATACATGTAGCGCCGCTATTGGCAAAAAAATTACTGCTCTTTGTTTAATACTTAAGCACGAGCTCATGCACCAGCAGGAATTTGAATTAGCCCACTGAGTCATATGTTGCACTATGGCGCCTGATCTCTGCTATCCTGTTTGCTTCTTTTGGGCTTTTTGTCAATTTTTTCTTCTCCCCTTCTCGTACATGAATTGAAATATGCAAGAGTATTTCCATTCTTGCATTACTTGTTTTAGACATATTTTCTTCACTTCCTTCTTCCAATTCTTGCTTTTTTATAATACTCCCTCAAAAAAAAGCAGCATATCATACACACTTCCAAACTCTCTATGAGTAATCAACCTCCCCACTGTGAATGCCACTTGCTGAAAATAGTCGAGGCATAGGTAAGGATTGGTGAAGAGGGGTTTATGCAATAGGGAGAGCCCACTGTCAAACCGCCTAGGCACAGTGAACCCAAGCATCCAGTCGGTCTGTCTTCTAGTCTGGGCGGGACGGACTCGCGGGGACTACAGGTGTCTCAGGTGAAAGACTCGGTGTGACCATTAGCCAGGATGGATGGGGCCTTTCAATTGAAATCGGTAATGTACCTGCAAAACATTTCATATGAAAGTGAGCGGTAATTGACAAAAAGATAGGATGGTAGCTTATTTGGACTTCATATATACATTGATTAAATTTCAGACCTCCATTGATATATTTTGAACTGAATCTAATCTCTCCTACTCGCTGATAGCACCACCCATCCTGATACCTGATATATGACGCTATTATACTTGGCTTGGTAGATGCCAGCCGAGCCCTACTGATGGCAGCCCACCTCAACAGATGACGGCCG
>QOVD01000599.1:0-13397 GCA_003521225.1 Tuber microsphaerosporum | reverse complement strand
CTTGTGGGGGGTGTGGGCCGAGTGAGAGTTTGTGCGGTTTTGGGGAGGGCGGGAGGTTGCTTGCGGGTGTGGCTTTTGGTTGTGCGAGTGCTGGTGCTGTGAGCTAGCTACAGAAGGTATGATAGCTAGATAGCTAACTAGCTCAGGTGTAGCTTAAAGCTAGAGCTTAGAGATGTTGGCCTTGTTTCTACCGGTATTATTATTGTACTAGTACGGTATCATACTTGTGTGGGTTAGAGGTGTGGTAGGTGTGCGGTGGCTTTAGAATGATATGATACAAAACGAAACAATGGCCAAACCGGCCCCCAGCTCAGCCCAGCCCAGCCCAGCCCAGCCCTTCCCCATCGGAGACAACCAGCGAATCCCCGGTTCTCAGCGGAGATCAGTACACTAGCCTACCATCGCCTCAAACGCAAGAGGCCAAAGCGTGTGAATCATTCCAGCCCTGTTTTCATTTTTTTTCCTCTTTTATTTTTTCTTTCACCTTTGTGAGAAACCGAAAAACAAAAAAACAAAAAACAAAAAGTAGTTTTTACCAGGCTATCGTTGCTCGTATAATACCTTGTCTATCTTGGAAAGTAGATCCATCGATTTGATCCTGGGTTCGCCCTGTATAAATATATCGCCGGGAGCTTACTAACTGCTATTCGTCTTGGGCGGGGAGCGCCTAGACGTGGAGATTAGGGGAGGAAATGTACGGCCAATCATCTGTGCGTATCTACGTTTACAAACAAAATTATACTGGACCTTCAACATTCGGGACGTGAGTTTGGATGGGCGCCCAAATAGCCACACAGATTTTTTTGCCATATATTTTTGAGAATCCCTATTTTCGGGTGCCCTCTTGCTTGCTGCTGCTACGAGTACTCGAGTACAAGTACTTGTGCAAAAGCCAGCGGATGAGGACAGCGAAAGGGAAGGAGGCCCCTTAATTTGTGGAACCCCCATGTCCGATAAGTCATATTTCAAATGTGTGGTGCAGGACTGCTGTGCTGGTAGTCAGCAAGGAAGTAGGTAAGCAGGCCTCTCCATACAGGGAGAGCATACCGGTCTTATAGTGACAGCTCATCTCTCGTGTCGTACTGTAAGTCCAATGCACCTTTACCTGCCGGGGGCAGGTTTTGTTGCCGATAGGTAGGTTCTTGTCAGTTATACCAAGTAGGTAGGTAGTTTCTTCCTGGACCGGGAAGACTAGCCAGTAACCTGGAGGGTGGTATGGTGGAGGGCCAGTAGAATGGCATGTACCTGTGGGGGGGCTTGGGCTAGGTACCGTAGGTTGTGATATATCCTATACGATACCATATCTTCCTCCCTACCCTCCCCATCCCATCCAGGCACCGTATGCAATCCCCATCCCCCAATCCAATCCGATCCAAGCCAATGCAATACCCTCCCCAAATTAAGTAAACTCCCCTCCAAAAGTGGTAATCCAACGCAGGGAACCGCATCGGCAATCGATCGTGCATACTTCTACAGACGGTACATACAGCCAATGCCGTATAAAGAATATTCTAGATCGGGATCTCGTTGGTCGATTCAATCGGCGCCACCCACCCACCCATCCATCTATTCATCCATCCATTCATCCATCCATCGCCCAGAAATCGCTGGTTACGCGTTAGTCAAGATATCGTGGCATGTTTTGTCGCAGTGATATCTTGAATTGGCCCACAGCGCCTTTGAGAATTTGGGGGGGTGGTGGGCGCACCACTTGCTATCAGGAGAGGATAAGAGGAACAGGGAGGAGGGGAACTGGTTTTGGGAGTCACGAGTTTGGAGTTGGTGATCTGCGGCGGAAGATTCGATCGGGGAGTTTTCGGGGCGCAGGTGGGATTGGAGATAGGCCGAGGGGAGTTAGAGATAGGGCAATTGGCCGTCTGCCGGAGGGGTGGGGTAATTGTTGGCAAGTGGAGGAGCAGGAGAAGGAGCAGAAGGAAAAGAAGCCGGAGGAGGAGGAGAAGTGGGAGGAGACAGGAGAGCGAGAAAAAAAGAGAGAGGAGGTAGGTGCGGGGCTCAGATTTCTTGCTTGTGTCTCTATGTCTGTCGTGCCGTCTTGTCTTGCCTTGTTGTCTTCCCTAGTCTTGCCTCGTGTTACCATAGCACGAAGCTTGACTACAGAACAACCAATATGCAAGAAATAAAACTTATAATCTCAACGCACTCAATTTGACACCGGGAATGCAAGAGATGGAGTTATTTTTGTTTTAGCCTTGGAAAATAAAATAAAATAATAGTAGACTTTTGAATATGCTAAAGCAAGTAATTTGGTTGCAGTCTGGTCGCACTCGGTTGTGTTAGCCAACTCCTTCAAAGCAGGACATCTAGTTCACAGAACTCATTCGATGCATGTCGTGGGATTAGAAATTGTGACCGGTTTGAGGTGAGTAGCTTGGTTTGTCATGGATTATTTACTTGAGGTGAGTACGTAAAGAGTTCGCCAGCATTGGGGGTATCCTAGTCATGACTTGTCACTCGGGACCATACCTGAGTGCAGATAGGTTGCAGGTGAGGAAAGGAGTCATGGGGGTTCATAGCGTGCAGGAATAGATGACAGCCGGTCGAAATGGTCACGGGGGCAGGAAAAAAGTAGTAGCTGCACTGCGGGCTGGGAAAGCAGCATGTCACTTCCCTCATCTAAGGGTCGTGATGTGGCGTTTGTGACGTAAAAGAAGAGCTACAGCAATAGATGCATGTGTACGAACGAGTTTGGACGTTGTGCACTGGCCACTACGGGCCACTCTAGAAGATTCTTATTGCCTTCAGTGGGCAATTAATGCCAGTCTATATCATTTCCATCTTATTTCATTGCATAGGGGTCAATCATGTCAGATACCACTACTTTGGGATGCCATGCAAAGGCAACGTGGGCAGTAGTGCTATTTAATATCATATTCGTATGTATACTCCTGCATGTAGAAGAGACGTGTTTTTCAAGGCAAGAGGTAATGCCTATGCTTAATGAACCATAGGTGGTAGCTGCCCCAGGAGCATCACGCGGGCAGTCTTGAGGTATTAATTCAAGAGAAAATCTGGGAATCCAGGGCTTGGTCATATTTCCCGTAGCCCTAGAGACAGTGGGAGGTATTATTCACAGGCTTTATGCATACGGGAGGACATGGCAGGGATGTGTAATTGAATGGAAGGACGTTTACTTCCTTCTATTGCGTCAGCGGAGGTCGGAGGTTGACCGGCGCTATTTTCAGTTAGGATTTCCCAAGTGTAAGAACGAAGGGTAAAAAAGGCGGGATTCCGGGGAACCTGGGGCTGAACGGGAGCTTGAGCAATCAGGGTCCACCCCGCGCTTCTCACGTTTTTTGAGATAGCAGGGAATGTGATTCGTTACTCTTGATTGCGGGGAAATCGCGTGGGGCGTGTATGCTAAAACAGGTCTGCCTGTTGCTTCTAGGCATGTGAAAGAGGGAGGTACTACACTATAGGAGGGTTTGAGAAACGGTTCGCCCTCCCCAGTCTGGGCATTGGATTGTGAGCTGCATTATTGCGAAAATAACTAACGGGCTTGGTTGGAGGTGCATAGAAACATGAATCATTATATGAGAGGTTCTTGGCCATCCGGGTGTCTCATTTATCGGCATTTGTGGACATGTCTCTCGCAAGTTGTTGAGATCCTCCAGTCATCCCCCATACTACTTCTGCACTACCTTCGGCCCGTTCGTTGTTTTCAAAATAATATGCTATGTGCTCAAAAACAGATCGGATAGAAAGCACCCGAAATGTCACACTCAGATGTTAGGGTTAGTCCTCGGGGACCTCCAGCACCTGGATGTAGCTTGTATGCAGCTAACCCGTTAACTTGTCAAAGAGAAGAAATTCCTTGAACCGTTTTGGTTCTTTGTCAGGAGGGCATTTATGAGACTTAGCCAATAAAGCAGGGTTCGTGGACTACCCTGCTTTCTTAAGGTAAATCAGTGAATACCTGTAATGTCGAAACTCCTTTCAAAAAGGACTGCTACTACATACCACTAGGATCTGGGCGGTATGCATAAGCGGTTTTTTTTTTTTTTCAAAGACGCTTCCACGCTGCGAGCATTTGGGAAGAGCCGTAGAACCCGCTGGGGGAGCCATTTAGTGTTTGAAAACAAACGTGGACCTCTTCTCACAAAGGACACATGAGAGGCGGGAGCTAGTCGGGTATATAGATAATTCTTGTAGGAGATGCAACGTCATGGCTTGCTACGGATAGGAGGAGGCGGGGCGGAGCCTTGGCCGCTAGAGTGCATAGAAATCCCGCGAGCCACATTCACTAGACTTACTAGCGCAGCCGGGTTGAAGCTAGCACTTTTTATGGGAACTAGCATTTTAGGTGGTCCGGCTTCAAATTGGCCGCGCGAGTCGCCCACACCTTCACAAAAAGAAAAAGAAAGAGTAAGTAAACCTTTCCTAGCCCTCTCCTCTCTGCCTATTGCTCTTCGGAGGCTATAGCGCTCCTCCCTCGCGGAGAGGACGAGACACGAGTGATAGCTGGTGACAGATATCAACATTCTTATAATTTTACGAGACTCGACCGACGGAGAATAGTGGGCCAGGGGGAAGCGTGACCCCTTCAGCCCAATCCACTTAACTGAGGCACGGGTAGCCAATGAACCCAAGATATATACTGAAAAAGAAAGGCCTCTGATAAGTCGGAAGTAGTGCCAAATCCAATTTTTCAGAAACCCTCTACGATAGCCATACTCCAATTATCGTAGTATGGGTTTTTTTTTTCTTTTTCCTCCCTCGGCTACATCAATCTCCCATATCTGAGACCTTTCTTGTACCCCTAATGCATTATTGCTGCGTGAGATCTGGGTTCTGTGATAGCTCCGGGAGAATAGGTACTTAGGTATGAAGGTAGGCAGCAAATCCACGGCCTCTCCGGCGTCAAAATAATCCTTCTCACCCTAGAGTAAATATACGCTGTCCCACCCATCTCTCAACTACTTTGTGTCAGAGTAATGGATTTAGGGCTAAATCGGATTAGAAGGAAGGTGAAGAACAGGATCCCTGTAGAACCTTTGAGATGGTCCTATATAGACTTGACTTTCTCCTTATGATGATTTCTCTGTAAATAGCTATATGAGAGCACTGTCTGTCTGTTGTACTCAATGTGGCCATCCTACCTTTGAAATTAGAGGGTATTTGTGATAATCGTATCCTCTGGCCGATGCATCTCACTTCACTTCCTATCGTACTACATCTTCCCTCTGCTACCTCTTCTCCTGCCCTCCACCCAGATTCTAGGGCGGGATGGGCTTCTTCGATTTCGTCCTAGCTCATCTAGGTCTATGAAATATCTAGCTCAATCTAATCTCAAAAGCTGAGGCTAGGGCAGTCCAGCAGGGTTATTGTCTGGGATAATGGTGCGAGTGATTTCTTATGCTAACAGACTACTACCCCTATAGAGGGTTGGTAGCCGCGACTTCTCTCGGGGATCTTCGAGTGAGCGCTGGTGATTTCCAACACGTCATAGTCCCCATCCCTCATGTTCTCTATCCTCCGCGTTCTCCTTATTATAGCCATTCCATCACACCGAGCCCGCCACTGCCACCGCTACTACCGCAGCTACATCGACATCCGCGCGACTGCCCGGGCCTTTGTCACAGCAGTCCGATCTTTTCCTCTTCAAGAAGCACCCTCATTGTCACCAGCTGAGATTGCTCACTTCCTATTATGCATGAAAAGCGAGCTATTTGCACTTGTATGTATTCAGAAGGCCTCATCTATCATTGAGGATATAAGGATGGATCTTGGGAAGAGTCCCCTTTAACTTTATCGAATGCTATATCTATATGCTACAAAGAAAATTGCAAAGTTTTCCTGGCAGCCTGACGGGCAGACCGTTAGCATGAGCGGTATCCCAGTTATTGGACTTGATTCTTGAGAATTTTACTTTGCGTAAGCGAAGCGCTAATACTGGCGCCGGTACTCACCTGAGATAGCTTCTACTCTAGGGCCAAGTTAAGCATAGCGAGACTCTAGTGATTTGTACCTAGACGGTTTCCTGTACTCTACTCGAGTATAAGAGACCCAAGGACTGTCGTAACCGGAATTCATTTTGCACTGCGCTATTCAGGGGGGTCATTAGAAGCCGGAAAACTATTTCTGCTGATCCCTCCCGTACAGTTCTCTATGGAGACAGGGGCTACTATATGTTTTCCGGCTTTTAGCCATTTTCCCATTTTCTTTTCGTGCTTTTCAATCACAGGTTGTCACTTGCGCATTTTCCCCTGTCCCTCGAAATATTTGCTAGGTTTCAGTTTCCAGGCAGGATTTTTCCTTTTGTCCCAATTAATTAATCACCCACTCTTGTGGAATATGTAAAGACCCATCTTCATCTAACATTTTACTCAATTGTGGTTAAGTTGTATGAAGATAACCTCCCATTTGCCGTTGTCGTGGACTAGCCAATATCTGGGGGGTGGCCAAGAACCCCGGTCGGAAACGCTAATCCCAAATAATCGAATTGGGTGCTATGTCGTTGGAATTGCCTCCTCTGGTGAGGTGTGATGTTTTTCTTGCTGTTTTATGTCTCTCTGAGGAGCTGGGCGGCTCACTTTTTGCTGTGAGTTTCACCCCTTTTCCGGATAGGGAAAATTTGGACTGCCTAGCACACATCTCAAGTATTTGAGATTATACGGTGCGAACTAGGGCAGTCTCCTTGAGATCTCAAGGGAGTCCAAGGCAACTTAGTCCGTTTGTAGCTGGTCTTGCTGCTGTAGTCTAATGATACCCTGATCTAGAAGTGTAGTTTTCTGTAGGATCGTCTTGGTAGGGATTTAGATATAGTTCTGTCAGTCCATAGTTTGGGGTATCTTTTTCGATGTCCTTGCTCCTTACATTCCTGAAACCGTCTCAGGAACGTTCCTTATAATGTCCTGCTCGAAGCCCTGGCCCATCGCGTCTGGTGTTGTATCCTCTTTTAGTTTCGCTCTGAAGAATCGAATGATATAATCCTTGGCAGGTGTAATAAATGTAGCCACCCTCCTAGCAAGGTGTTTCTCCATCTCATCTCGGCTGTGTAATCTTCCGGCTAGAAATACCCGAGTGCAGAATTTGTCTTAGTGAATCAAGTAGTTTTGCCCGATACTAGCCCATGCACTCGTCTAGAGTATCAATGCACATGGAGGTTCGCCGCGAGGAAGAGATATCCTGTACTCGAGTAGCATCTCCCCAATTTCAGCTAGCCCGGTTTCCGACCCCCGATGGCCTTTTTGTGGTCTGGAAAAACCTGGGCGATCTTTTCTAGAATCTCTTCTAGTGGACCAACAACCTATTTTAGTAGGGAACTCAGGATGTTTGTTGGGGATTGCTCCTTCTGGTCTGCAAAGTCGAAGTACAGGCACGCAACTGATTCATCGTGTCCCCTTACCCAATCGCATAACCTATCTATTACCAAGGAGCTAGCATCACAACTTCTTAGCAACACTTTTGCTTCATGGAGGACCATACGAGATAAACTATCCGATAAGTTAGCAAGCTCCTAGTGAAATGCGAGCTCGTATCGGGGTTGAAATAGAGTCCCCATTGTGCGTAATACTATCTAAAGCCTACACTCAACATGTTTTCGCAATCAAAGAGAGCCCCATACCTACGCCCATTCGTCATGGCCTCGTAGTCTGGCTATATCGCTACACACCTTATATATAATAGGAGGGAATCTAGCTCCTAGCTTTCCTTCATCATCACCCTTACCATTATTCTCTACCTTCCACGAACAGCCCCTCCCTACCTTGAATCGACAAAAAACTGCTATACCACCCCAAATATTTTATCAACATGTTTTCACTTCGCTCTGCTATTCTCATCATCCCATCCCTACTGATCCCTTCGACGCACTGCGTACCTCAGGGGGTCACGGAAATCATTCGACCACCAGGAACCTCGCCTCCGGGCTGTATCGACAGCTACCCGGGAACCTTCGGTTTCCAACCCGCCGATCATCCAACCCCGGTTGTCGAAAC
Organism: Tuber microsphaerosporum; assembly: GCA_003521225.1. Lineage (NCBI taxonomy): Eukaryota > Fungi > Ascomycota > Pezizomycetes > Pezizales > Tuberaceae > Tuber > Tuber microsphaerosporum. The sequence goes on along the minus strand of QOVD01000599.1, from coordinate 5,439 downwards.
CCAATGCATCCAGTCAAAGCTTCTGAAGATGTATCTCCAAAAGGGCCTCTTAGTCGATCATCTCGGTCGAATTGGCTCCATCGTTGACAACCGACAGTTCCAGTTTGATGGGCCCCCTGCCCAAGCGGGGGCCATTTATACCGGGGGTTGGTCTCTTTGCCCTGATAACTTGATCGCCTTGGGGCCGCAGAGGCAGTTTTATGCCTGTGCGAGCGGTGACTGTAAGCTATCATACCCGAAAATTTCAAACAGAAAGGGGCGGTAGGCATATTGACACATGTTTAGTTGAGAATATCTACGACACCATGATTGGAAACAATTGCAGGCCGATATTTTTGAACATTGTCCTGTTTGTGGAGTGTTGATGGGTTGGTCGCTCTGTCACTTTTCCGGGGTAATTTTTAATATGGGTGTGAGATTGGCCGGGGCGGTGGTGCAACTATTATACTGGTGGTGAGGGATGTTTTGGTGCTTTGGGGGGGACTTTACAGGCGAAGAATAGACTGTCTTTGTTTGAGATTATGGAGACTGGTCTATGGACATGATGGCTTTAGGCTTCCGAGTGATTCAAGATGATGAATGAGATGCATAAGAAGTGAGGCTCATGGCCCATTTAAGATGTCCAATACGCAGTAAGAGTATGATACAAGAAAGAAAGAAAAAGAATAACTAGGGAAGCCTAAATCCGTACCCCCCGTGCTCACACAGTGCGCGCTACGTGTGAGTGATCCAGTTAATATTTGTCAGGCTATTATCTTAAAGTTAGGGAGGGTTGGGCACTATGGTAGACAAGATTGGGAGTAACCATGTGGGTTCTAGGTGATGATCAACTCCTGTAGTATTCCTACTCGTCCCCGCTCAAGAGCAAACCCTTGAGCTATCTCTCACACACACTTAGACTATGAGTTTGATGCTTCGGTGCCTAACGAGCGAGTTTTGAACCTTCCAAAGGGGTGTTTTTTTGTCTTTTGAGAGGGGGGGGGGCGGCGGAGAGGGTACTATTGATATAATATTGTACTATACTGTACTTCTCGACCTGTATCATACCGGTACTATATAATACTTGGAGAAGATTCCGCAGATTCTCTAGGGGGACGAGAGATTGTTAATTGGCATATCATACCTTGGAGTAAGAAGGCGGTAAGGTATTTTAGGGCTGGAGTTTGTTGGGCTTTATCAGGGGAAAGAAGAAAGAAAAGAAAAAAAAGGGAAAAATTATGCTTTATGCTTTATGCTATATGTTTTGTGCTATTATAACTCGTTGGCAATAAAGAAAATCGAGGCTCAAGTGGGGGGAAAGGCAAGATCCGCAGGAAAAAAAAAGTTCCCTACAGAGTTCGATAGACTAGTCCAATCTGAAACAGGGGTCTGTTTTTTTTACCGAGGTTTTTAACATTTTTGAGGAAAGGGGGGGGGTGGGGTCTACTCTTGCTCGCTTATTTGGCTATAGTACTTGTACATCCCATTTTACTGTTCCAGTGCTGTTCCGAGTTTGACTGAGCCGTGCGGGTGGTTTCCTGGGCGGGGTTGCTATGAGTCGGGTTGTGGGTAGGGTATTGCTGCTTATCTTGCATTAGGTTGTGAAACGTTTGCTCGGGTGTCTCTGCGAGAATCGGAAACTCGGGAGATAAGGTTGGCTGGAAGGGATAGGAGTCTTTGGAAAGCCGCTGCGCTGCACTGCACTGTACTGTACCGAGTGATAGGAATGGTTGCGGGCTAGAGTGTAAAGCTACAAGAGGTTAAGTTATGGGGCAGGAAAAATTGAATTAATTAGCATACAATTGAAGTAATTCTAGGGGAGTGGTATACGGAGCTTAGAATTAGGAAATTTTTTAATATGAAATACGGATGGCAGACGAAATATTTCAATAAAGGCTTAGGAAGGAATGAGGATTGGACGGCGGTGAAGATAGCACAAGAGGAGCGACGATGGGCCTTGACCCTCGCTGGATACGAGTAGTGCGCTAATTAGTTATTAGGTCTGAGAGGCTTCTCGAAGAGCTTAATAACCCTCTTTCTTACTCTGCGAGAGCAAAGGTAAGAACCATATGCTTACTACCGTTATCTAAATACTATTTACAGATTGTGAATAGGGATTAAATGACCTAGCCCCAATACCCCACCCCGAGTAATGTCCAGTGCAAAAAACGAGTGAGGATCAATGTTTGCAAGTACTCGACATTTAGAAACCACACTTAATTAACAAGCGCCTATGCTTCCTTTTAACGCGTTTTTTTTTCAATATCAGGTTTATAGAACAAGCTCAGACTAGCCACCAACAACCACCTTACAGCCCGACCTATGCTCTTGTATTTAATGCAAGCCCCACTAGACCCGTGTTATGCAAAAAAGACGAAAAACAAAAGCAGGCCATTTTCTCATACAATCGGATAGTTATACACAAACTTGTGACGCCCCCCTAGACACAACTAGAAATTGCCTACCTAGAGCAAAGAGAAATGTTAAGCAAGGGCATTCAACTCCCTCCTAACCTGCTCTTCGGTTCTGATTTTCTTGAGTTGTGTATCTTCCAACTTTTCCCCATTCGCAAGTCTCTGCTTAAGATCCTCGATAGCGCGAAGCTTCTTATGCAATCCTCTCTGTTTCTTATCCTGAGCACTTGGGGTTCCGTCAGGTGTCTGAGGTTCGGTATCTAGGTCTGTCTGGCGTTTCTGGGGTGTCGATGGGTCAATCGGAGGAGCAAGATTATCAGCACCAGTCCTGATATGAAGTTGCTGCTCAGAATGGTGTCGGCCATGGTGGTTTTGATTCTCTCCACCAGTCTTGCTCTTAGACCTACGATGGCCTTCGCCTTGTTGGTTATTCCTGGACTTGCTCCTGGTATGGTGCTGATGAGGATTCCTCCCGCTACCTTCGCGGCCTTCTCTATCGGGTTGAGGCCCCTGCAGAATTCCGTTTCCGGCAGTATTGGCGGCTTGTTGCTGCTGCTCAGCCTTGGCTTTCTTGGCAGCTTCACGCTTTTTCTTATTCTTCACTGCCGTTCGACTTAGGTTTTCTTCATCGGCACCAGCACCAGTTCCGGCCAAAGAGACACCACCACCGGGAGCAGCTCCCGGGACTAGCTTCTCTGCTGGCGCCGCTCCGGGAACTTCTCTCCTTCGACCCTTTCCAAACAGTCCATTAGATCCACTGCCGCTTCCACCCCCGGAACCATTGGCGTAAATATGGGCCGCCCCGCCTTCGTCCTCACGTTTAAAATGAAGAGGGGTTGCCGTGTTACGGGCATGAGGCGGTCTATAAGCGCCGGCTGGCTTTTTAGGAGTTGTCGTCGCAACGTGTGTTAAAGCTGATTCGTGAGCAGTGGGTGCCGGGGGGAGTGGATTCGGCAAAGGATGCATGGAGGCACTCTGGGGGAGCCAAGTCACATGGTACAATTCGTCCAAATCAATGGTGTACATCAATCCTCCGGTGTAATGCCAAATCTTGACCCCGTTGTCCACTCTCAACCTTGGGCTTGTCGTCGCAGTAAGGACATGGCGACCGTCCGGACTCCATTCACAGACACTCGCATTGGATGCTTCGATAGTGCAAATCTTCTTCATCCCCGCTTGCCTATCATATATATCCATCGAGCCTTGCAGATTTCCGAACCCCGCAACAAGCACCAATCGAGCATGGGGAGAAAAAAGAATTGTGTTTCTTGGGCCGGCCGGCAATTGGTGGATGACATTCGCCCGCGCATCGAAAATTGTGGTCTTTGCTGGCATAAATCCGTACACAACACCAAACTCTTTTGAATCGGTCGACCAGGCGACGTCGTGAATTGGACCTTCCTTATCTGTGGGGCAAAGATTGTTGTTAGCCAGGCTCTTAGGAAGCCTTAAGGAGCACGTACCAAGCGAGACACGGCAGTCATAGTTTCCAGCAACAGTGATCAAATAAAGATTGGTCTCCCCATAATAACTCTTCCCAGTCTTGTCGGCGTCAGTTTGCGAAAATACCAAGACACTAGTACCCAAGGCATTCCACTTGAGCTGCACCCTGTCGGCCTTGTAAAAGCTCTTCTGCGACAAAAGTTCATCGAAATTAGGGACCTGGAAAATCTTGACGACTGCTGGGTTACCCTGAACCAATGTAAGTTAGCGATAGTCACAGGACACAAAGGATTTAGGTAATTAAAAACTTACCTTCCGTTCCGGAACAAACGCCGCCACCGAATAGTTCTTTCCCGGACTCAGTGCAACCTCAGTGACTCCCTCCACACGAAGATTTTTCCAGACCTCATTCATATTCGTAGCCTCAAAGAACTGCACAGTATTCGTAACCACCCGCGCACAATACTTTTCATCATACGTGTACTGGAGGTTCCACCCCGACTGAGATTTCTGCACGAATGCTACAACGTGTTCAGCCGTCTCGGTTTTCCAAATCTTTAAATTCTTCGAAGCACCGCCGTCCTCCTGCTTAGCTGGAAGTGAGTCAGCTCCAACCCTCGATACTTGAACGGGTCAAACATACTAGGTCGTTCCCATGTGATGATGTAGCTGCCGCGAGGAGAAAATCCAATTTCGTGAACATTTTGTGCTGGTAGTGCAGTGACTATTTCTCCAGTATCTGGGTTGGCAACCTTCACGCTGGAGGACAAAGTATCAGCTATGATTAAAGACAAGAGGGCAAGGACAATTTCAGTTAGGGTAAGAGCATACTCTTCATTACAAGCCCAAGCAAAATACCTCCCATCAGGGCTATAGGTGCAGCATCTATTGTTTGTTTCAGGCCTGCAAGACAGATAAAGTGTTAGACAACCCGAACCAAGAATCGCATGTGCAGATAAGCAAAATAGAATCATTCAAGAGCTCACTTGTTGAATCCGGGTTGGTGCGAGTATTGAGGGTGACCATCAATCAAGCCGATGGTTTTTTGTGTTCGATCTGCACGTTTCCGTCGATCAAACGTCAGCCTTTAAAGCACTAGTGTAGAGTAAAGTCTCGTTCAACGGTACAGCAGAAAACAAGATGTGCATCCCCAAAGTGCAGATATTGAGCATTTCATCCGCTTTCGCACTTTCTCCACATCAGCGAGGACAGCAACTTACAAGCAAATTGAGTAATCACTTCGGTGGCAGCCATGATGATCCTCACAAGTGAATGGAGGATAAAGGATGGGTGGTAAACGGGCTGTGGGTGGTCGTTTCCTATGCCTTCGAGTTTCCTGGTTTCTTCGGGGACGGTCGGCTGTTGTTGCTGTTGTTGGCTGGTTGGTTGAGTTGGTCCGATTGGGTAGAAAACCCCTGCGATAAGATTCGGAGTAGAGATTCCCACACAGGCAATACTAATAAAGGCAAGAACTCGAAACCTTTGGCCGGAGAGTAGTTAAACACCGCGGATAAAGGAGACAGAGCTAACAGAATAGAACAAGAAGCCGGGTCGCGGGGCAAACGAGGATAAGCAAGACACGCGAACGAGGCGGGGGGGGGAT
>QOVD01000598.1:0-13621 GCA_003521225.1 Tuber microsphaerosporum | reverse complement strand
GGTGGGGGGGGTTAGGGGCCATTGGTGGTGGTGGTCGGCCGCAGCAGTGAGAGAGGGAAATTTTTGGTGGTGGTGGTGGCAGGTGGTTAGTGATTGATGTTGGACATCAGAGTGAAGATGTGAAAAATTCGTGGCGTTGGTGGGGGAGGTACGGGAAGGCCCTAACCTGGGCCGGGTTGCAACGGGCGTGCAAGGCTGCAACAAGGGCCAGCTTAGTGATGGAAATGATCCGTGGTGAGCCGAACCCGATAAGCGGCAAGCGGAATGTAGTGTTTGCACAGCCGCTTGTTGGGTACAGAAAGTGTGGGAAGAGCTTTACGGAAGGTAAGAATAAGAGAAAAATTAAAGGTCAAATAAGAGTCGTGTTAGGACCGGTTTCATTGTTCACTGTGAAGAAAAAGAACTTATCGAGAGAGAGGAGAGAAGAAGAGGGAGCAAAGCAAAGAAGCCAAGTGAGCACCGCAACCAATGGCAGCCAAGACAACCTTATGACTAAGCTTCGGCGAACAACCCATGAAATCTAACAAGGGCCAGCTTAGTGGTGTCGCTGCTCACCACTCTACTATACCAACCGCATCGACGAGTGACAAGTCCCCTATTACGGCGACCCGGGGTGCATACACCAGTATTTACTGGATTATGGTTTCCCGCACGGTTTTCTGCTTCCTCGATGAGAAGCAAGGAGGCATCGCACCATGAGTGCATACCGGGAGAAATGTAGGATACCCTGGTAGTGAATATCTAGAAGAAAGCCCAACGTATCAACCACAAGCACTGCACACAAAATCAAACAACGAAACCCCCCTAAGTTTAACTGTGCAGCCGCCAGCAAAAGAGGGCCACTCATCGAAAGAAAGTAGCTAAAAGAGTCATAGGACTTCGAATATGTTCAACATAAAAAAGAGGATCTTAAAACCATCTAAACGCCTGAGCAGGAGTACCACATACCCCGCATCCCCCATCCCTTCCAACCACCGACAAGGCAATCCCCAAGTGACCAATCCCCCACAACCTCCAGGCCCCACCACCAGTATACCAAATACCGAGTGACATCTAATGACCACACCTCCCGCGACTCCCTAGGCTGACGCGAACTATAATATTATATAATAATAATAATAGAACATTTAATCGTGGGCGAAAACAAACTAAATTTACGTGCCGGCAGGATAAGTATTAGTTCCTTTGGTAATATTACGTGAAATACCTAGCTGGCGCAGTGGTTAATATGCATGAACTAATTAACCTCCTGTGCAATTAGCGGGAGCCCAGGAGTTCAATTCCCCTCATCACCATGGGTTATTATTGAACAATCCATCACGTAGGGTAGGAGAACGAAGGATACCTCACCTATGGGAACTGGGAGACTGAAGACCTTAGGGCAAATCAGCACTGCTACGAGGTGGGAGAATCCGACTCTGGACCTCGCCTTAGGGTGGGGTTCGCGATCGGCGGGGTAGTAGAAGAAAAAAATCGTAAAGTTTTTTTTGTCTGCTTTGATTTAGAAGAAACAGGCAACTCTAGATCCTAGATGCTATAACAAACTCTCTAGGACAAAGATCACTGAACTAGTCTACCCTTCGAAATGTGATAGGCGATGCAGTGAACTCAGATTTAAATAGAGCCAAGATGAGATTTGTGAGAAGATTCGGTTTGTCGATTGCTATGATAGGAAGGGTGTAATAAATTCCTTAAGGAAGGGTAGAGTGTAGTTGGGTGACGTTGAAGAGCTCTTGACTGACTAGTAGCTGGTAGCTTGTGAGGTGGGGTAACTTAGTGGGGCCAATGATATGGATGTTGGTATTGTGTGTCATCATGCTGGTTGGAGTTGAGGAATATATATGCGTCTATATATCCAGGGGATGAAGGAAGATGTTCCGAGGAATACTCTCAAAAGGATGCAATACCCGATCCATAAGATATATCATAGATAATTCAACTTGAACATGACCTTTAATACTATTAGGAAATGAGTGAGAGAGAGAAAGAGCAAGCTCACCCAATATTAGCATACCAGTGGGAGATTTTTATTGCCGAGAAACCCGTCACAAAGCACTGGTACCTACTGAGCCCTTATTTTCATCAATTTACGGGTATTACCCTCCCTAGGATAGACAAGACTAAAATACATTGATATTAGGCCCCATTCCGTACCACTATACCAGCTACACGATATATTTAACTCCACCGGCAACGACATTCAAGTATCAGCTATACTCCAGCGAAAGGGGAGGGATCTGCAACACATTCAATGCGTGATAGTCCTTTATCATTACCTATAACCTCATTAAATTTTAAAAGAGGCAAAAAATCCAAATCCACCCAGCAGCAGCAGAACTAGTATCCATTCCTTAGGGGGAGATCGCGGAGAATACCTATCCCGCGCAATATCCAACATTCCCAAGAAGAAAAAAACCAATCAGCCCCTATGAAAATTAGCAGGAGCCCAAGAATTCAATTCCTCCATCACCAGGTTGCAGGTAAGAAAGAGAATCCTGCGCTTTGGGGTCGGGGGGGAGGGATTGAAAAGAAAGCCTTTGCCTTCCTTAACAAAAACCGTAAGGTAAAACCGGTCCTGTTATGAGGCCGTATATACCATGCAATCGGACTCTAAAGTTAGACCCATACACCTAGTTATAATCTCTGCTATCGGCGAGAGGGAAAAAAAATTTCCCTGCCTCCTTGATTTGGAACCAACAGCTGATGAGAAAAGCACTTCGTACGCAAAACAGACAGCAGGAATCACAGCAGGGAAATCACTGATGAAGGAGTATAGGCTCAGTGGTGAGCAAGAAAGGGGGGAGGGGGGGAGCTGTACAGATCAAGTTATATATGTTCTGCTAAGCGCGCCAGCTACAAGTACTGTACATCACTGACAAGTGGATACCAGATGTCACTAGGAGGCAATACTTATTCTCGATCTATAATATTCCAACTCAAGGCGTCATAATTATCGGATCTTCGATTTCAGCATTGCGAGTTCCCGCGTCGGCGGGCCGCCAGAAAGGGGTAATGTTGATGGGAGCATTTTCCTTACCCATTCCCCCAAATGCTTCCTTCATTGGCCGGCCTTTATCCCTCTTTCTAGGCCTGTGCTGGTTGGGGCCGGTGGTTCCTCTTCCTCTTCTTCTCCCTATTCATATTACCACCCCCTCCCCCCGTCGCCTAAGGTTTCCTTAATGAGGGCGCCTGAGCACTTCAGAGTAGATAATGAGCTCAAGCTGCCAGTCCCCCGACTATATCATGTTCATATATTTCCTAGACCACTCTGCTTCTTATCGCTCGCTCACTACCATCCCACCGAATGAACCTCTGATCGAGCAACGCATCCGCCTACCCAAGCCACTACCATTACTTTCTCTACGAGCCATCCCATATTGATACAGGATAAGTTAAGGGCGTGAAAGATCGAGTGATGGGTAATGAATACACACACCACTTATATGCAAACATCTCGCTATTATCGCTAATACACTTTTGCGAAATGAGTATCTGGAAAGTCGCTTCGAGTAGCTCCCACACGGAGATATCTTGAAGATTCGTCGGGTCTATCACGTATCCCGTTCCTGCTCCCCTGAAAGCTTGATTGTAAGTTAGCTCTAGCTTGAATGACGACCTCAAGATACATTTTACTAGTGAAAGCAACGTACAATTCTACCAGTAGAATAAAACCATTTATACACAACAGCCAAACACCATTTCAAAGAACAATAGCATTCCTTGGTCTATGGTATAATGCCATACCTATCCTTCCGGGGCTAACTCATCCCATCCCAATACGCCAACGCCCCCCCCGCAACACTCCCATTCCTATACTCACACACCTCACTTGTTGACACTAATGGTACCTGTTTTAAATCACAGCAGCACAGAAGCCCAGCTCCTACCGATCAAACAGACACACACAAACAAACCAACAAAAGACAAGAAAGAAAGGAGCCCCAACACCATTCCAAGAGCAACACTTATCGGAGCAGCTCAACACAAGACCTCTCCCTTCAACCAATTTACCATAGAAATCTATTTAAACTTCCCCGCGTTCAGATCACAGGGGTTTCATAGCTTGTAAATACTAGTACAGAAAAAAGAAAGAAAGATAACCCCCAGACGAAAGCAGAGAAAGAAAGAAAATAAAACCTATTGCGATAGAGCTGGTTTAAGGGACGTAGGCACCATTGGTATCGGTGTGAGGAATAGGGATCCTTTTCGCCCTGTTGTTATAACTCTCGGGGAGGATCTTGAGGAGTCAGTTTTGATCCATGAGAGCAAGTGGCACAGGAACTCACTTCAACAATTTCGTTCCTAGGAAACTTCAAACTAGGAATATCAGAGGTCGAACAGGCCATTAGATACCCATACAAGACTCTCAAGACACTCTCGTGAGCAATGATCAAGAGGTCGTTCTTTTCCCTCTCGAGCTCGAGAATGATAGGTTCCATTCTAACGGCAAGGTCATGGTAGCTCTGTGACTTCAATTAGCCAATGCACCCAAGTGGTAGCATCTCCCCACATACCTCGCCTCTCGGGAACCTATGATGATAAGGGTCAAGTTGATGCTTATCCCAGTCAGCTGGGTAATGCGCCTTAATCTCTTCCTCGGTCATATTGGAATTCCCAGGATTCAATTGACTCATTTGGGGCCTCTGCTTAACCTTGAAGCCCCTCTCCTGGAGGTGAGCGGCGGTCTGGACTGTCCTACGTCTAGTGCTAGTCCACACAGTCAAAGGCTTCAATTCCTCATCGTTTCCGCCCTGCCTAATAAACTCTTCCCTCTCCTTCTTGCGATGCTCCAGAAGGGCATTACACAAACGCTGGGAGTAGCTCTCCCCTTCGTCACAAAGTAAACCGTCAGCCTTATAGGAGTCCTCCCCAGTGGAAACACCAGCGCGAGCAAAGTAAGTCCGGCGGGATTTGATATGAAGATTCATCAAATAAAATACGATACGGTTAGGTAGATACCCGAAACGACAGTTGTTGACAATAATACGTTCACCAGCATTAATCATCTAATATCACTCGCTGTTAATCATCGATAGGCTATATCAAACCAGTGAGTGCCCACCTTTATGTAATTAAGTTCGTGCTCATCCATAGTCTCGAAGTGGGGGATTTTAGCCCCCATCCGACGGATATAATCCTGGACCGCATCATTCGGGTTCCACCCTTGGTACTAAACAATTTGCATTTATCAGCAGCAAGCCTCCTGTCATATATACCAACTGATAGCTCACATCAGGCGAAGAAATTTTGACACTCCTAACGTTCTGCTCAATAATTTTTGGATCGTCCACATAGGATTCGATGAATATAGTCTACAAGCACCGGGGATCTCAACAAACTACCACAATGGCCAGGTAGAACGCGAACCATGTACCTGAATCTCATGCTTCAAAAACTCCTTTGAAAGCTGTTTGCGGCCTTCAGCCGTAGGGTTGACTGCATCATAAATAGCCACCTGGCCCATTTCATGATCTAGGAAATGGTATAAGTCGAATCTACATTTCTGGAGGATAGTTTGCCGCAACTTCACAGAAGACGGAGATGCTATAGACTCGCAATAATTAGTACAGTGCGTTATTAATCTATTCCCGGCCTTGGTAGTTGACAAACGAGGGCGAGGGAATACGGAGTAGAGGTGCCATGTAACGAGATTAGTATAAGAAAAAAAGTGACGACACCCGAATTCGCCCAAGTTGGGGTCCGGCCAGCCTTGGCGAGGGGACAACGAATTGAGAATCAGGGATCCTACAGAATAAGGGGAGCCTCACCGTTAACGAAGAAGTAGTCATGTGGGACATCATTCCCTGGGCCCATATGCGCACGCCGATAGTCGCCCAGATGGAAAGCACGGGTTTTCACTCCCAACCTGTATGCGGACCATTTGAGCACAGTGCATATATCAAGCAGCCAGAAGCACAGGTCAGGCGTAGCCCAGGAGAGAATCATCGGACTTACCAGCGCAGATACCTAGAGAGAGCCACAGAAACGTGCCTAAATATCCCCGACCACCAGGATCAGTTTCCCCGAAAGTTTGTTTGTCAAGGCAGCAGGGCAAGCGCAGAAGCCGCATAAACGGATTCATTTATTTTTTCAAAAAGAAAACGTACGTTTTGCCTCTAGCGGGTAACCCAACAGTTACGATTGCGATCTTTCCCGAATGGAACAGCCTACCAGACTCTGTAGAATACAACTGAGCCGGGGCCATTTCACTATCGACAGGAAAGTCATGGATCGCATCAATGTTGACATTGGATCTCCGACGAAGACGAGAGACAGGGACATCATCGGTGCTATACTCGTAATCAGCATGGAAATCATACCAATCCACCACAGCGCGTGCCATGATAAGGACGAAGGAGAAGCTCGAAGTGACAATGCAGTAGCGAGAAGGCTACAAAGTGATGTATCGAGGAAGAAAAGGATATGTGGCTGATTCCGGGAAGCAATAGAAGAATACGAGGGGTTTGAGTGGGTTAAGAGAGAAGCGTATCTTGGAATGGGAAGGAAGGGGGTACGAAGTGAAGCGGAGAATAAAGATTTGGGGGGGGGACAATTACCTTGGGGACAATTACCTTAGAGTATTCATGGTAATAGTTGTGTGCTTATCTATTTTTCCGTGAGATGGACGAATGATGCTGTGGTCCTGAGACACGCGGGGGCGTATGAAAAGAAACTGTTGGGGGGGGGCGGAAACGAAGCGGACAAGCCTGCGGGAGGTTTCTCGATAATGACGAGAAACGGTGACAGACGGGAACCCCACGATAAAGCAACGAGGATACACTAAAGTACGAAACGTGGTGGGCAATTCCGCTGCGTAGCAACGAGTACCGGTATGATATTGATACCCCGCGGTTGCTGCTGCTGCCGGTCAGCTTTTACTAGGGCCCTCCGTGCCAAAATCTCAAGTGAAAAGGGTAAAGGTGGGAAGGGACTCAGAGTGAAAAGGAAAAGAAAAAAAATCTCACGAACTCAGATGAATTCAGATTCAATTAAAACACCCGCTATTATTTTATTATTATTATTTTTCTGCAGGACGGAGACAAGTGGTGTTGTTAATTCGGTGGAGAGCTTTCGTCCTTACCTTCTGGCTGTTGCCCTATCTACTAGTACACAGCCGAACTCTGGCCAGTCAGCACCAATGAGGGGTGGTCTTGGCAATCTTTGAGGAAAAATTGTGAATAATGAGTTCTGATAAAACTAATTACTCGCATCATCTTTTACGCCCATACGAGCGGAGCAAATATGACTTCGCAGAAGAAAAGATAAGAGGGAAAAAAAAAAGGGATCCTATCAAATTCTTGACCAGTGTGCCGAATTCTTGTATCTCAGGGTCTGCAGTGTTACCCTACAGTACTAGTACACCTCCACGAATTTTAGAAATGGTGGCAAGCATCCCCTCAAAGCTTCTATGAGACCCCTCTTCTTTTTCACCCGGGTTACCGGGCTTCGCACCCAGAATGCTATCACTCATACGATTCAGGGTCCTACCGTAGGCCAATAGTAAAAGAGATGTGAGCCCCTAAGCTCCCACAAGAAGTTAAATTAAATTTTTGCCTTAGATATCTTATGATCCCACCTGTAGGATGCATAGTCTAATGACTCAGCACCGGTAGTTGTGATAAGGTTTACTGTGGTGGGGGAGAATAGATAAGCTACAGATGATAGAAAACGGTAAACTTAAAATCTCCGAGCCACAGTAGTACCCGTGCTACAACTTCTTACCAGTGGACATAATAAATCGGTGGCAGGCTGATAAGATATATACTAATCTAGCCAGCGTAGTGGCCCATGTTTGCGCATCTATCGCAAGCTGCGGATTCCCGAGTCTTTTGAGTTCAGTGGTAACCGCTCCAGCGTGTAGCCAGTACCGACAGCACAAAACGAAGATCCGGCGAGCCGATATGCCCAAAACATATAGAGGCCCGCGGTGCTGCAGTTACTCGTCGAGGTCCCCCGATGCAAATAATTTAGACTTTCTAGCCTAATGTTAAAGGATCGTCCGGATTCGTGATCGAAAACCCATAGTACCTCCTCCCAAGGCACTCAATCACTCGCGCTAGAGTACCCCACTCCCTCCACCCGCGTCCTTTCATCAGAAACCATTATGTGCCCCGCGTGACCATGGTTCTGCACGGATAGAAACCTACTCATGCCAATATCCCGGAGAATGATGCCCTAGACGAACGAAAGGCTACTGCCCAGTGAACTGCTTATCATCGTGTACACATTGAAGCATCAGGGCACGAGTGAGAATCTGTGAAATATTCTCTTGCCACGAGGCTAGGCTCACACACAGCCTTGTGTGGCTAGAGAGAAAAATGACGAATACCCTTTGCGTGTCCTTCAGCTATAAGCGCAAGCCTCACTAATCAAACCTCCCACATCCAACCGCCTGGTGGGGTCCCTCGCCCGTTCCCCATGCTAAACAATCCTTAATCTCAAGAGAGGCAAAAAGAAAAGTCACTTGAGGTACTACTATTGCCAACAGTGTAACCCTGTCGGAATTGTAGGAACTGTTGTCATGTGCCTTTGGTGGTATTAACCCTCCGGTACACCTGAAGGGCGGTGGATGAAGCGGATACAAGCAGGTGCTCGACTAGGTATATTAGCCTTCATCTGTTGATGGAAGCTGTAAGCGCTGCGCAAGCTGGTTTGGAGAGGGTTGGCCGGAGGTCTCGGACTTACACACGGGTTCGTCCGTTGGCTAAGGAATAAATAAATAAAAATAATATTATTATGACAACGGTCCCCGCCAAGGGTTCAGGGCGCAGATTTTCGATGCCCAGGGGATGGGTGGATGTTGGAAACATCAGAAATTCCAACGGTGGTGTGTGGATCGCTCTAAGGCGCCGTTTGTCTGGTTCTCGGGTTGGACTGTTGCTTTTTCCTACCGGGTCCTGAACATGTCTCAGTTCGCACTTCGACTACCGGTTATACCCTTGTTCCTCTACGTTCTTTAAAAGAGCCGGTTGCCCCTTCCTCTTGTGGAGGGCGAATATGGTCAGTTGTGGTTGGATGTTTGTTGGGTTGACGTCTTTTCAGCGCGAGCACCTTTAGGGGACCCACTCCCAGAGTCGCTAGGAACTTGCCAATTCCTAGAAAGAAGGAAATCAGCAACACGGCATAGGTTTAACACTTGATTCAAGCAAATCACTGGCAGGCCGAGAACTTCTCAATACCCAAGCCAAGTGGGGCACCGCTATGATGCGACAACGGCTATGACGATAGCTATAAATGAGAAGGAAGCGGCTAGCCTAAAGCTCAGGGTTTGCGAGTCCCATGAAAGTGAGGTGATCCCGCGCTCGAGCACTATCAGTCATACCACGATGGTACGATAACACATGCCCAATTGAATCTGTGATATCCTCAGAATAACTCACAAACCACAAGTCACAATGGAGGAAAAAACAAAAAAGGCAAAACAAAAACACAATCCGCAAGGAAGAGAGGAGAAGAAAGTTCCTAGTAATGACGGTAAAAGAAGATCTTGGGTTTTGGCCGCTTTGTGGCCTTTTACTTCCGCCCTCTCTACCGAGTTTGATGGAAAGCCACCGACGTTAGTTCATACCATTACTCGCCAGAACCCGAAACGGCCCCCAACAATCAGATCTGGCAGCTGCAATGTCAGATCTTCGTCCAGAATCGCTTGACCCCCCGGATTTAGTAAGTCTATTTTATCGCTTGTCTTGAATACCGGCAGACTTTCTATCATACGGCGCACCCTGTTCATCGGCTAGGTGTCTCGTTGCGCTTGGTTTTACATGTCGTCGGTAGTCTAACCTGCTAAAACAATATCAGCTGTCTGGTCCATAAGTTTTTAGGAGAAAAGTGAAAATTGGGACAACTGCTTTCACCCGCTTAGATACCACCCGGCAGCTTTATGGGCTAGGCCCTACCGGTAGTCCTATTCACCCATCCATCCACCAAGTAGATCTCTCAACCCCTCCTTCCGGCCTTGCAGAACGACACGGCGGTAGCGGATCCGCCTGGATCCGCAGCCCTTTCTTCAATTCCTGGACAAATGAGAGCACATGATGATTTACGCTCAACTTTCCCCCGAGATTTGAACT
The DNA here is from genome assembly GCA_003521225.1 of Tuber microsphaerosporum. Lineage (NCBI taxonomy): Eukaryota > Fungi > Ascomycota > Pezizomycetes > Pezizales > Tuberaceae > Tuber > Tuber microsphaerosporum. The sequence continues at coordinate 3,551 of QOVD01000598.1, read as the reverse complement.
ATTTCCAGCGTTTCCCCAATCCTGTTAGTACAGTAACGGCCGGCCGCCCAAAAAAGCAGGGCTTGGGGTGGGGGTGGAAGGGGAGGGAGACTCTACCTTTTGCCCTCACCATCATCGCAGGTTCTCTCACTCAGGGCCTAGATGGGAGATATAGCATGTAAGGGATTTCTAACAAGTTAGTTAGACACTTTTTCTTGTTTTCTTTTTCCCTGATATGAACGTCATCCCTCGAGCACACCTTACCACCTTACCATAGCCGGACGATAACAGCCTTAGACATGCAGAAGGGTGTGGAATTGAGAAGGAGAAATTCCCTCACTCTGAGGGTCGTGTACAGTAAAAGTACATATTTCCAATGAATGCGCATAGAACGATTGGACGAGAAGGGGCGCTATCTTGAAGGATTTCCATGGAGGGTGCCCTATGAATGTGTACTGTATGTATGATATGCACGTAAGGTACTCAAGTACGCCCCACCGGACGGCATCCAAGTCCGGAGCTCTCAACAGAACCATCTTCAAACCCTCCGTTTCCCGCGATTGCCTTCGTCTACGGGAAGGAGAAAAATGGAATAGGTAAAAAGTGGAAAAGTAATATAAGCCCCCACCTAAGTAATCCGTGATCCTTCCACTGAATCCCAGTAATAGATTCACCAAAATGACCAGTTGCGTTATCAGTACTTACGAATTGCACGACCTCCATGGCCCTTCTCTTTTTGTCCATCCCCCTCTCTCTGCCTCGCTTCTTTCTCGGAGAAGGCTCATGGGTAGATGGCCCGGGCCAGCAATTGATTAATCGGGCTACTGAACTCGGACCTTTTCGATCTTGTGATACATGATCGCGGGAGCGGGACTGGCCTAGACCTTAAATTCTGCGCTGGTGGTGGATCTGCATGCGCCTTTTAGCTCTTTGACCTCCAACCTTTGGTTCGGGGAACGGCAGCAGCAGCAGGAGAAGAAAAAAAAAGAGTCGGCTGAGCACTCACAGAGAGACTAGTCATTTTCCGTATATTAGCTAAGTCATCGTACATGTTGGGCTGTAAATTTGAAGGCAACTTCTAGCGAATTGCCCCAACCGCAGGTCGAGCCCAGCTCTTCCTCGTCAAGCTTGTCGTGAACTCATTGACGCATCATCGTCTTGGGTCGTACGCCAATCATGATATATCACTCCGTTTTGTTTGCCAAGCCCTGGCAGTGGTGGTGGGAAGGTAAATGACTTCGCTTACCATAAGGCGGTCTGGCTGGCCAGCACAGTGCAGTAGTTTGTCCCTCAGATCCAGAAACAAGGCCTGAGATTTCTGACAGTTGTTCAGGTAGCCAATTGGATGTTTAGTAACAATCCACGGCAGGGGATGGGGAATTTTTGGCTTCGTGCAAGGGTTTGCCGTCCCCTTCCACCCACCGCCCCCTAGTTATCCTCAGCTTTCCTAGGTCAAGTGATTTACTCGAGTAAATGGGGCGCTATGACCACTGATCTAGGCAAATCGGGCATTCGTCGAAACACCGGCATGAAGAAGGAGGAGAAGAAGAGGCAGAAGAAAAGTAATTCAGCTTCTGAATTCCGCAACGCCAAGCGAGTGAACCCAATCAACAAAAGCAACAATATCGGCAGTAAGAGGTGCTACGACACGATACGATTCCTCCATCGTCATCTTCAAAGCTATCGGCACTTTACTTAGTCTCATTATTGTTATAATATTATTTACTTTTGAGGTTACCATATGTAACATAATCAAGAAGGAAGCTTGATCCGGTTTTACATATTCTACCTACTGTTGTTGTTGTTGCTGTTGTTGCTGTTGTTATTATTGTTGCAAGCTACAGTAGTTGTTGGATAACATTGTCATTGTCAAGACGGGCCCTTATTATATTATCGATAAGGCGTATCATATCTTTCTTCCCACAATGGCGTACCGTACCCGGATAGTCTGCCGCACCGGATTGTGAAGAGGCCTTGTGCACATGCTCAGTCCACTGCACTGCGCCGACGACGACGACGGCAACGGACAGATAGAGACAGGCAGACAGACGAAGGGAATCCTTTTTAGTGGTGATGGCGGGCCGATCCGAATCTCCCATTTTCCTGGCAGCCAGGCGGACGGGCGTACAGACAGGCTGGGGTGAAAAAAGACGAGTTATGGCACGCTGTGATACCGGCATGATATTATTATCACACAGCACAAGAGAAACCAGGCTTCATAAAAACATGAACATGCATCCCAACCAAACAAGCGCTCGATACGAGATGCGTGGCTTAGAACGAAACGAATGCGAGAGGAGACAGAGAAGCAAAGGGGGAAAAAAGGGGAGGAGGAAGACCGATCCACTGAGCCATGAATTCCTCCACATAGCTCAGCTCATCAATCTGCCCATCCATCAACAACAGTATCATAACCTGGCCGCCGACGCTGTAAACAAAAAAGAGAGTAAGAGAGAGAGACATTTCCCTCTTTCGGTAGGTTTCAGAACAACGACAAGTCCACTCACTAGGACAGTTTTTCTTACAGAGGAAGTTTTCCCCCTCTTCCTCCTCCTCATATCCGAGATTTCCTTCCTAGGTGATACAATGAACTTACCGTACGATCGTCTTCTCGGTGAAGGAATACACGCCTGACCCCGACATGAAACAGTGTTTCTCTTTCTTTATTTCAAATTCTTCTTCTTTATTAATTTATTCTATGATAATATAATAACATTTTTGGAGTGGCAGGTTGCAATGAGGAGGAGAGAAGGGAGGGGGTGGTAATAATACCTTCCTCCCATACTCGTACGATATTCTACCTGAGTCGGTCAATCAGCCAGTCAGTCGGTGCCATGGCAAGCAATAGTACTGTAGCTAGCTAGAGGGGAGTGACTGACTGCGCTATGTTTCACGTCATTAGATGCGGATTTTTCCTCTTCTGGCGGGCGGTTACGATGCTCTGGCGGACGCGGCATGTGCGAACCACCCACATATATCGCTCGTTTAATGTCTTGCATTTTCTTCTTTTTCTTTTCCCTTTCACTCCTCCGCGCATATTGTGGGTCTCGACCGCCGCCCCGTGCGGGATTGGCTTCTTTCTCCATAATCAGTGGTCAAGATTGATTGAAGCGATTGTCAGTAAAGTTTCAACTTAACTATATTCTATGAACAAAGGAGCTTCTTCGGTACTTTTTTAACTTTTTTAATTTTTAATGGATGTCGTTTTGCTGATTGTATTAAGAGATATGATACGACACGATATGATAGGGTAGAGGTGGTGGTTTTCTAGAGCTCTTCTTCTCCTGCTGTGCTGGTGTGCCCAACCCCTGTTACGCGGTACCACCTTCGGTACCGGTAAGTAAGATGTTTTTTTTTTCTTTTCCCAAAACAAAAACAATGTTTCTCATTCTTCTGCTTCAGCCCTGAAGGGTCTTCGCTGAAAACAAAAGAATGCAGTTCGTCTTAATTTTTTCATTCGTCTGTTCGTTCATTTCCTCATCTACGGTACACACGCACACCACCAGAGCATCCTGGCCCTGAGAAGGGTGGGGGGATTGATGTAAGGGAGGGGTTGTTTCGGGGAAGTGATG
>QOVD01000597.1:6729-35593 GCA_003521225.1 Tuber microsphaerosporum | reverse complement strand
AAAAAAAACTGAGTAGGTTACTCCGGAGATTTTGTCTAAGAAGGCTCGTAGGTAACTATCTCTCGTGAGAAGTAATTGATGCAAATAAAAAGATAATTGAGTAAGATAAAGATTTGTAGCGTGATAACTTTTTTATTGATAAATCTCTTCTCCAGTGCTTGATGATACTTCTAACTATCCGGCAAGACCCTGTCTACTTATAGTATTTCCAAGAGTACTTCTTACTCCTATACTAGCGAAGTACCTTCTAGACTTTGTCTTGATTTTAGACATATGCGGACATCATTTGACCCCGAAGACTCGCACACCACTTCAGCTAAATCCTTTGCTAAGTTAATTGACCTTCCAATTACTTGCATTCGATCTCTGCGCTGTATGAACTTAGTCTGTATATGCAGACTGGCTAGCTATCATACCAGTCGTTCCTTCCGGTCATGTTCTGATCAAGATTTCTCATGCCGGGTAATCATATGCTTACTCCTTACGAAGCTAAGTACCTATGTCGGTCGGCTTAACTTTGGAGCGCTATAACTTCTCTACCAACAGATTAAACTTGGTAGTTTGACTTCATACTAATAGAGCGCCAGCTCTTATCTAGAAATCAGTGAAAACATCTTGGTCGCATCTTTTGTATCAAGATACAGAGACTGATTTGCAACCATGACATAGTTATAATAACTATCACGGCAGTATGGGTTGAACACGTGACCTTCGGATATAATACCAATAAGTATACCGTTTAGCCAATGTCGGGACCACAGTGGTATGATGGCCATATTTTTGAGGTCTGTGTGCTGGATTCCAGTATTCCATACATGGGCTTCCAATGTGCGTAACAGTGGTATCGTTAGCTCAAAATTAAAATTAAGGGTACTACAGTGGCTTTCTAACTTGGCGCCCACACTAACCCAATGAGATTTGCCAAGACTTCCCCTTTTCCAGGTATGAGAGATGGCAGCAAAGCGATAGGGTACTTTGGATATTGAGTGAATGAGTGGTAAATGAGTGGTAAATCAGAAGGTGCGATGGTGTTGTGGGAAGTGTCCGGAAGCACAGGAGGTAAGGTTGTGTAGCTACTAGCCTTCAGAGGTAAGTGAGGATGGCAACCATGTCTCCTGACGCACCTGGCGTAAGTGAGTATGGCACTCTACCTCCGGGCGCACCTAACGTCAGGGGCGCAAACTCACCATACCGTCTATCCTGACACAACAGCGGCGCATCTGACGCAGGGTAATCTTTTGCTGATGTAGGACCCAAACCGTGAGACTTACCTAGGTATATCAACAAATCGAGACCTGGTTAGCGTATGTGAAACGATTAGCAGTGACGGATATGTCTTGCCTCCAATGATTATTGTTCCAGGAGTGATTCACCAGGAACAATGGTATACCACAACTTCTATTCCTAACAATTACCTAATTGGCACCTCTGAAAAGGGATATGGCAATGATGAATTGACTATGAAATGGATTGTACACTTTGAAAAGTATTCCTCCCAACGTCAAGTTGGTACTAGTTAACTTCTTCTCCTAGACGGCTTTGGCTTCCATTGCACAAAAGATTTTATCAACTTCTACAATTCACACAATATTATCGTCTTCTGCCTACCTCCACATACAAGTCACCTCCTACAACCTTTAGACGTAGTTGTTTTCCAACCCTACAAGCATTACCATGCAGAGGCAGTTGAGACTACAACTCGTAGTGGATGTGGAGACTTCGACAAGGTTGAATTTTTAGATAAAATTGATTCAATATGTCATCAAACATTCAAAAAGTCTACTATATGTTCCTCCTTTTGCGCTACTGGATTAATTCCCTATAATCCAGATATTGTTATCTCAAAGTTGCGTGAAGCACAAACTCCTGCTCCGACTATGCCTACTATACCACCACAAGTCATCTCTCCTACAATACCAATGACGGTTCGCAGCCTGAAGAGGCAGGGAGAAGAATTAATGCATGAAGCAGGAGATTATTCACCATCTTTCCAACGCAGATTGAGGTTAGTACTTCAAGGAGGATTAGCTCAAGCCCAGTCTGGGGCATTGGCAATGGAGAACTTGGAACATAGTCAGGTGGCTGAAGAAGCAGGAAGCGCAAGACGCAAGTCACAGAACAGAAGGCAGGTTCAAAAAGGCGGAGTAATGTATGCATCAGAGGCACGCCAAATGGTGCAAAAGAGAGAGGTTGATGAGGTGGAAAAGGCAGAAAAACAATTACCAGTACTTAAAGCACAAGATGCTAAAAAACGGGCTGATACTGCAGCACATAAACCTTTTCTTAATGAAATCAAGGCAGCATTTAAAGCCAGGCGTGCTAGGCTAACAGAGAAAAAGAAACTGTTGAGGCAACATGCAAGTTTGCAAAACTAAATGTATATTAAAACACTTCTATTAAAATCTGCTACTGCCAGTATTCACTTTAAATTATGTATATAGCTGCAAAGTTATTCTAAGCCACAAAGTTATGTTGAGCCACAAAGTTGTGTGAGCTGCAAAGTGATACTGAGCCACAAATTTACTATGGTAAGCCACAAATTTGCATTGAGCTGTAAATTTGCATTCAGCTGTCAGGCACTCTTTAGAGTGCCCACGGTTGCGAGCCAGCGAGCAATTGTGGGTTGTGGTGCAACCGCAACCTTGGCACGAGTACCGTGCACCGAATAATTTGGAACAGGGGACGGCTTGGCATGAAAAAATGTATCCATATGTTTAATTCTGGACAAGTTTAGAGTTTTTCTAGTCATTGTCAAGCTGTATGCGAGTTCATAGGAAGGGAAAATTTTCGAAAATGAGTAAACATCATATGTTGGAAGGATGTGAACTTTAAACTATTCGAAATAAACATCTATACATATCAAAGATAACTACCGTGTGTAGTGTAGGGGAATTGAACTTATTCACACTATTCGAATTGGTGGTTGAACGCTAAGGCGTCTCCCGTTCCAAATTGTTTTGTGCACGGTATAGACGTCCGGAACCATATTGTCAATAGTAAAGAAGCTCTCTTCAAGTTCCTCTCTAAGCTCACTCCTCATTTTCTTCTATATACATAGAGTTATATCGATCATAAATAATATTAATAATTAGTTTTTCAGAAGCACTTGCACTTTATGTATGCTTTTTCTCTCAATATATCAAGATCCTCATGTTAATGCTTCGGAGGGGATGGAAAAATAGGTGAGCAATGAATATGCAAAAAGGATTTACAATCAGAAGACCAAAGTAAAAGTAGATACGGAGATGATGGAAAACTTTAAGCCAGGCTGGCTTCTCTCAATGGAAATAGGCCCTCACCAGCGCCAAGCTCTAGATGATAAAACGAAACTCACAAGTCCTCACTCGACCACGCAAGAAAGTCGTTATAGAGGTTTGGGCGGGTATGTGATAGATATGTGCACTCGAACGGTATGTGATTGTCCTTCTAGGAGAGAAGATTTGAGCCGAGTCTCTATGGTTGGTTTAGGAGGAAAGGAGAGGGGGTGATCGTGACAGGGCGGGGTCGTGGGTTGAGGAGGGGTATTGGGTGGAAATGAGAAGCGGGATGGTAATGATAACGACGGATATGCTTATGCGGCCTACGGGCAATCCCTGTGAGGGGGCGGTATGGTGGGCATACCTCTTCGGCATTTGGCTGTGCTGGGAGCGATAGACCCCTAAGCTGTAGAGGAGCTACCACCATCACGTTTCTGTGCTCAGCAGCCCACAAGAGTGGTATTTCGCCGGCCATATCTGGTTGGTTAAGGTCGGCGTCATCCCGTCTAAGTAGTATTTTCGCCACTTTCCCACATCCATTCCGAGCAGCACAACAAGGTGGGGCCTGGCCGGAATTGTCTGGTTTGTTGGGATCGAGGGGTGGTATTTCAACTGCTCCTTTGTGCCCATTCTGACCTACCCACTAGAGCGGTGTTTAGTCATCGTTGTTTGGTTTGTCCGGGTTGACATCGTCCCGCCCGAGTAGTATTTCCACCACCTTCTCGTGCCCATTCCGAGCTGCCCACCAGAGTGGTGTTCGGCCATCCTCATCTTGTTTGTTGGGATTGACGTCGTCCCGTCTAAGTAGTGTTTTCACCACTCCCTCGTGCCCATTCCGAGCAGCCCACCAGAATGGTGTTCGGCCGGACTCATTTGATTTGTCAGGGCTGACGCTATTATTTCCGAGTAGTATTTTCACTACCCCCTCGTGCCCATTCCAAGCAGCACAATAGAGTGGTGTATGGCCATAGTCATTTGGTTTGTCGGGGCCGACGTCGCCCCGTCCGAGTAGCATTTTCACTACTCCCTTATGCCCACTTCGAGCAGCACAGTAAAGTGGTGTTTGGCCGTACTTATCTGGTTCGTCGGGGTTGACGTCGTCCTGTCTGAGTAGCATTTTGACCACCCCCTCGTGTCCATTCTGAGCAGCACAACAGAGTGGCGTCTGGCCATAGCTATTTGGTTTGTTGGGGTCGACATTGTCCCGTCCGAGTAGTGCCTTCACCACCCCCTCGTTCCCATTGCAAGCAGCACAACAGAGTGGTGTTTGACCATACTTGTCTGATTTGTTGGGGTTGACGTCGCCCCGTCTGAGTAGTATTTCCACCACCTTCTCGTACCCATTCCGCGCAGCCCACCAGAGTGGCACTCGGCCATCCTTATCTGGCTTGTTGGGGTCGACGTCGCCTTGTTCGAGTAGCATTTTCACCATTCCTTCGTCCCCGTTCCGAGTAGCACAATAAAGTGGAGTTTTTCCATCCGCATCTGGCTTGTTGGGGTCGACATCGCCTCGTCCGAGCAGTATCTTCACCATCCCTTCGTGTCCATTCCGAGCAGCACAATAGAGTGGTGTTTGGCCGTATTTATCTGGTTTGTCGGGACTGACGTCACCCCTTCCGAGCAGTATTTTCACCACTCCCTCGTGCCCATTGCAAGCAGCACAACAGAGTGGTGTTTGGCCATCTCCATCTGGTTTGTTGGGGTCGACATCGCCCCGTCCGAGTAGTGTTTTTACCACTCCCTCGTGCCCATTGCAGGCAGCACAGCAGAGTGGTGTTTGGCCGTACTCGTCTGGTTTTCCGGGGCTGGCATCAGCCCGTCCGAGTAGTATTTTCACTACCCCCTCGTGCCCATTGCAAGCAGCGCAACAGAGTGGTGTTTGGCCGTGCTCGTCCGGTCTTCCGGGGCTGACGCCGTCCTGTCCGAGTAACATTTTCACCACTCCCTCGTGCCCATTCCTAGCAGCCCACCAGAGGGGTGTTCGGCCGTCCTCATCTTGTTTGTCGGAGTTGACATCGTCCTGTCCAAGTAGTATTTTCACCACACCTTCGTGTCCAGTCTGGGCAGCACAACAGAGTGGAGTTTCGCCATAGTCATTTGGTTTGTCGGGGTCGACATCGCCCCGTTGGAGTAGCATTTTCACCACTCCATCGTGCCCATTCCTAGCGGCCCACCAGAGTGGTCTTCGACCGTAGTCATTTGGTTTTTCGGGAGTGGCATTGCCCTGTTGGAGTAGTATTTCTACCACCTTCTTATACCCGCTCCGAGCGGCCCACGCGAGAGGTGTATGGCCCATACAGTCTTCTTCGTTGATATAACGACCTTCCACTCCAACCAAACCAGCTACAATCTGAGCAATCCCGAAGGCGGATGCACAGTGTAGGCCAGTGAACTGGAAAGGTTTATGGCGATTAACAATGTACCAATACGGTCTCTGTGCCTTTAAGAGGGTCTTAGTGGATATGTGGTTGTCGAGGTCGTCAAATAGCTTTAGCGCAAGAAACTTCGCGCAATCTGAAAGGTCACTTTTTGCGTGGATTCCCCAATATAGAGAAGAATATTCGAGAAAGGGCAAGCCTCGGAGATCGGGAGAGGGACTCGCCGAAAGAGCATTGACCTGCTGCGAATTCAGATAACTTAAGCAGGTTTCCGCCATTGTCGAGTGGGCACTATAGAAAAGCTCGGAATGAGCTAGGAGGTATTCTTGAAGGGTAAAGTGGATTAACCGGACTGTGGAAGCCTCCTTGTCTACAGTAATAAGTCCTTGACAACAGGCTAGTAATGTCCCAATTGAAGGAACATTGTCGATATTGAAGTTCGGCGACCCTATTTCGACAGCCAAGGCGTGACATAATTCGTCTGGGTTTAAGGGCCGCTCTGAGTGAGAGATCCACATTAAAGCGGCCATGCCGAGCCTCGATTTCTCCCCACCTTGTCCATTTATCCGACCTAGAGTTGCACCATAAGCATCCCTCAATCCCAAGCCGTCGGTCATTGCGCTGAGCTTCTGTCTCCTGCGATGGATCGTGGCTTCTTGCAAGATTGCATCGATATTCAGCGAGACGAGCAGGAATCTAGATATGTATCTGTTAGTGGATAATTTGAGGTAGCTTCCCCATCGTCGCTAGTTCTACATACATTTCAGAAATATCTTCCGGAATTTTCTTCAGAATGTCTGCCTCTAGACTACTGTCCATCGCATCTGGCGTTGTATCCTCGTGCAGTCTAGTACGAAGGTACGTAATAATATCACCCCTCTTGGGGCTTATAGATACATTTGTGACTTTTCTAGCAAGACACCTTCCAATCTCAGGTCGAATGTAGGCTCTCCCAGTCACGAATATTCGAGTGGCTGGTGCCTTTTCGAGAATTTGGTTTAGCGAATCGAGAAGCTTGACTCGATACCCTACCACACATTCATCGAGGACGTCGATACATATGAACGTGGGCCTTTTGGATGAGGTTGTCTGTAGCATCTTCACGATATCTGAAAGCTGCAGCCCTCGGCCGCTAATGGCATTTCTTTGGCGTTGGTATGCTCTTGATATCTCCTCCGGAACTTCCTCCAGTCCACAGACCAGCTGTTTCAGCAGGGCACCCAGCATGCTCGTGGGGGACTGCTCCTTTTGGGCAGCAAAGTCAAAATAAAAGCATGCGATGGTGGTATTTTGTCCTCCAGCCTGGTCACATAGCCTGTCTATCACTGATGAGCTAACATTGTGGCTTTTTAGCACTCGCCCTTTTATTCGATCCCTTGAGGCTCGTTCTCGTTACCTAATATAAGTTTTTCCAACCCCCGGGTTTCCATAGCAAAACAAAACTGCGTTACTGGATTCACTTCCCTCACTACCGGTATACCAGCTTCTAAATTCCTCGGTTTGTAAGAGCCATTCTCCTACATTTTCGACGCGGTTGGCTTGAATATCCTGGTGCCGTAGCCTAGGCCCTAGTGGGGATAGCCAGGCTAGGATCTCGGATCGGTCGTCGGCAACAGTAAAGCTATTAACGGTGGTGTTCAAAGAGTTGATATTATTATTGAAAGATTGAATCATTTTCCGTTTTTGCTGTTTAGGATATTGTAGATGATGGGCGATGGAGATAGTCGGCTACTTGGATTCCGGGGGGGCTGAAGAAAAGGGGGGGGTCTCTTGTGAAACCACACTGATACCACAGGGCGACCCAGCTACTGTTATCTCTTCGAAATTTTGTACTCGAGTACCGTACTCCAGTCACACCTAGAACCACAGCAGCATGGGAGCGTGACCTTCATTCGACTACGTCCACAGTGGAAACCAATCATCACCATACATCAGCTAAAAGCTTGCTTTTACGTCACTCCTTACGAGCGAGGAAAATACTTGCACTTTGTATGTAACTCACGTTTGTTTTCACTATATCCAAACAGCTCTCACTTCTGTAGTAGTACTTTGGGGGGGAAGGGAAAAAATAAATAAACAATAAATAAACAAAAGGATTTACAGCTAGAAGGCCAAAGTAAAAACAGATACGACAATGATGGAAATCTCGAACCGGACCGGCTTACCTCAATACAATAGAGATAGCTCCCGCCGACGCCAAATTCTAGATCATAAATAGAAGCGCACAAGTTCCCACTCAACTACATAAGAATATCGAGATAGGGGTTTAGACGGGCATGTAATAGCTATGCGCATTCCCATCGCATGCGATTTTACTTTGACCAGGGGAAAATATTTAAGTAGAGTTTTTATTGGGGTTTAGTCTAGGAGGAAAGGAAAGGCGCTAGTCGTGATAGGGTGGGGTCGTAAATCGCGGAGGAATGTCGGGTGAGAACGAGAGGAGGGGTGGTAATGATAGCAACCGACACCCTTAAGGGGCCGTGGCTTGAATGGAGCACTGGCTATTTCTACTCGGGGGCAGTATGGCGGGCCACACCTCTTCGGCACCCGGCTGCGGGGGGAGCGGCAGATCCTCAGAGGCGTAGCAGCTCCACCACTCTCGCATGGCGGAGCTTAGTGGCCCACCAAAGTGGAGTTTTGCCGGCAATATCTGGTTTGCAGGGGTTGACATCGACCCGCCCGAGTAGTAGCTTCACCACTCCCTCATACCCACTCCGAGCAGCGCAACAGAGCGGTGTTTGGCCGTACTTATCTGGCTTGTCAGGGTTGACGTCGTCTCGTTCGAGTAGTATTTCCTCGTGTCCATTCCGAGCAGCACAACAGAGCGGTGTTTGGCCGCGCTTATCTGGCTTGTCAGGGCTGACGTCGTCTCGTTCGAGTAATATTTTCACCACTCCCCTGTGCCCATTCTGAGCAGCACAGCAGAGTGGTGTTTGACCGCCATTATCTGGTTTATCGGGGTTGACGCCGTCCCGTCCGAGTAGTATTTTCACCACTCCCTCGTGCCCATTGTAAGCAGACCACCAGAGTGGTGTTCGGCCGCCGTTATCTGGTTTGCCGGGGTTGACGTCGTCCCGTCCGAGCAGTATTTTCACTACCCCCTCCTGCCCATTCTATGCAGCCCAATGAAGTGGCATACTACCTGTAGAGTCCACTTGGTTAATATCACAACCTTCTATCTCTACCAAACTAGCTACTATCTCAATAATCCCGAAGAAAGATGCACAATGTAGACCACTGAACCCGGAAAATTTATCCACATCAACACCCACAACTCCTTTGCTTCCAAGAGGATTTTAGTGGATGTGTGGTAGTTGTAGTCGTCAAATAGCTTTAGCGCAAGCAGTTTTGCATAACCTGAAAGGCCCCTTTTTGCGTGAACTCCCCAATATAGAGGGGAATATTCGAGAAATGGTGTGTCTTGAAGGTCGGGGGGGGGACTGGTCGAAATGGCCTTGACCTGGTGAGAATTCAGATAACTTAAACAAGTTTCTGCCATTGCCGAGTGAACTGCGCCGAAAAGGTCAGGATGAGCCCGGAGGTATTATTGAAGCGTAAAGTGGATCACCGGGCCGTGGAAACCTCCTTTTCTACCACGACAAGTCCTTGACAACAAGCTAGCAATGTACCTATTGAAGGAGCGTTGTCGGTATTGAGATCCGGCGACCCTACTTCGACTGCTAGGGCGTGGCGTAGTTCATCGACCGTCAAGGGGCGCACCGAATGAGATATCCACATCAGAGCGGCCATTCCAAGCCTCGCTTTCTCCCCCCCTTGATACTTTATCCTACCCAGCGTTGCACCATATGCATCCCCCAATCCTAAGCCATCAGTCATTGCGCTGAGCTTTTGTCGCCTGCGATAGATTGTGGTTTCCTGCAGGACAGCATCAATATTTAGCGAGACTAGCAAGAATCTTGATCACATTTTTCCTAATAGATGCCCCGTAGATGGTAGAATTCACACTGGCGGGTTTATCGCAGCAAGCAATCACAACTTTCCATCCGGGTCATGATCACTCACTCGTCCTCCATTAGGATTCGAACGGTAAGGTACAGTAAGTTACCATACGATACGATACCGTAACGTACCGTAAACTTACCAGGCGCCGTTTACCGACCGTCATAAAGCTTCAGATGATGATCTTGGATCTTAGTGCGATGCGCATATCTTGCCAAGAATGCCTGGCCTGGCCGATACTTTGCGGGGGTTGATTACTTCAACTTGACGTAAACATATACGATGGGAGACAGGGCCATCAGAACTCAACGGGGGAGATGCCGTTTTCCGGTATAGTGTTAGAAGCGATAAACGTGCACCAAGATTTCAACGCCTGCAGATATTAATGACCCCGTGAATGTTGCAAGATTTACAATGAAAAAACCAAGATGATGTAGGCCAGACCGAGTACTAGAAGCTAGTGGTTTTTTTAAAAGCGGAAAACGTGATGGCTATGCTTGGTTTAACAGTTGATCAGCCTGAATTTTGGTGTAAAAGTGGAAGATATGCAACATGACAATGGTGAAATCTTAGCACCAACACCTCGTCTAGAAACCAAACCCACAAGATATACCGTATCATGTCAAGCGAGTCAACTGATTTCACAAGTGAGACAACCTTTTTTCCCTGTTTTTCTTTCGTGCGTGTTAAGGATTACAGTTAATTGTTAAAAAGAAGAGTGGGTGGACTTGGTGGACGGAAAGACAGGACAGCTATGATCGAATTAGCGGTATTGTTCTTCTTTCGGCTAAGCTGTCTGGAAAAAAATAAGGTATAATTAGCCAAAGTAGCTCGTTATACTGAATGCACATGATATCACTCGGAGCCCTTGGCACTCTTGGCACTCAGTTGGTTGCAGTATTTCAATTAGGACTGGTACACATTCATCGCTTCCGGCATCATATCTTACCTTCCTAGTGTGATTTACGGTAATTTACCGTATGGTATCAATCGTGTAAGGTACGGTAACGTACCGTATTATTCGAACACTATCCTCCATTGCCCTCATGACTGGGGAGGTTTTTCCCCTGCTTTGCTAGGGGGTTGCGGGGCTCATGGAGCCCTCGCTTGGCGTCGAATGGAATGTCCCAAGAAGACGAAAGGAGATTGTCATGGGTAAAGGGAGCCTAGGGGGGGACGGGATGTCCCTGCCAACTTGGTGCAAGTTGGGCGATATTGGACTGTTCCATCAGTCTCCATGGGGTGGGGTGGGACCTATAAGTTAGAAAAATCTTTTAGAGCCTGGCTGGGGGGCGGACTGGAACAGAGAAAATTACCAATATATGCGGAATACTCATCTCCAAAATCGTAGGTCATAGGGTGGCCTACCATCTAAGACTATACATCAAGAGTTTGACTGCACATCTAGTTTTTCGAGGTTACAAGGTGCTCGTAGGACAGAAGCTAATAACAGAGTCAAAAGATTCCTTACTATATCAAATTTTTCTTAGTGAGCAACAGCTAGAGAGTGTAGACTTCTTCCGAGTCTCTCCTAAGCCCACGCACCTGGAAGATAACGTGAGAGTAGTCTTCATTAAACCATGTCCATAGCAGAAACTAATCACCACCATACATTAGTAAACGGCTAGCTTTACATCGCTGTCCACGAGTGTCAAAAATTCTTGCACTTCATATTTCTCTTTCCCGTCTCCTACCGAAAAAACTGTCGCGTTTAAACATCAGAGGGGAGGAGGGGCAAAAGTGGAATTTTAGGAAAAAATAGTAGTGAATGATGAATACGTGAAGAGGATATATAACTGGGGAACTACGATAAAAGTAGATATTATGATGGTGAAAATTTCTAGCCAGCCTGAGTTACCTTATTGTACTACAGGTAGTAGTTTCCCTGGAGGTTGCGAAAAAAAACCCGCTAGGCAAAAGGTTGGGAATCCTTGTTTTTCTTTCTGAGATCTATTTAATTAAAGCTTGGTAAGTCACTAAACTCAAGAGTTCACGGTATATCTGATTCTTCAGAGCGAAATTTTCAGTATTACCCCTGGTGGATGCTATTGCGCAATCAAGCTCTGGCAAAAAAAAAAGGCTAGGGAGTTGCGGGCCTCTTTCGCAACCTTTCTGAAAACCACCATAATATAATACAACACAAATTGTCCCCCACCAACACTGAACTCTAGGTTATAGGCGAGAATTCGCAAATCCTGGCTCCCACACAAGGAAATTTGTAGAACTAGAAAGGCCCTCTTCGAGCCTCGAGAGTTTGAGAGTTGGTGTTGCTCTAGCAGGCGTTTCATAAGGATTCCTCTTCTTTCTTGTGTTTGTCGGTCTTCTCAGGGTCACTATTCTACTACGGTAGCGGGGTATGGAGTCTCCTCACTGTGGGGCAGTCTACCCTATCAGATAGCCACATCGTCCCCGCCCAGTAAACACTAAATCTTGAAATGCAACAGTATTTCTAAGAGAAAGGCAAGCAACTACAAGTAACGGAAGACGGATTAGGGGTGGTAAGCAAGGGGATGGTACCAATCCGTGTAGATTGGGTGACCTCAGCTTTTCCGAAAAGCTCTCTAGGTGAGCACTATCGATCTTAAAAACACTCTTACACAAATGCGGCTAAAGACAGCTCCCACGGCAGGATCTTGGGATGGGCTGAGAACTTCATTCGCTGATGTCCATGCACTTTCTAAACAAACGGTAAAACCAGGAGTATATACAAAACATAATGAAATCATCCAGATTTCCCATGGATCACCACATCCGTTTTCCTCCATGAGTGTCCATATTCACTTGCGCACTCCCATGGTAATGAAGGAAAGACATGTCTAGTAAAGACTCCCGCTCTCCGGAGCTTTCGATCCATAATACCCTAGTATCCATGCAGGTTAGTTGACTCTAGTATTCAACACTGCTGGTCACTGCGTCGGGCGGATCCATAAACGGAGACATTACCAAAACTCTAGGCTCTGCCAAACAACCAGAATATAGCTAGAGCGTGCCGGGCAATATCTAGTGACTCCTAGCCAAAAATATTTATAAGGCCCTTCTATTCTCTATCCTCAAATACGGTGTGGGTCTAGTAGATATATAGATACAATGGATAAAAATGAGGATGACAGCCGACGGCTAATGTGCTTTTTTCCCCTTCATCACATGCGGTTTCGGGGCTGTTTTTTCTTTTCTTCTTCTCTCACTAGAAGGTGGGTGTTAGTATGTCCATTCGTTGCGCTTTTTTGGTCTACCTTCTTCCTCTGCCCTTCTTGAGCAGTACCGACAATGCTAGATGGGGACTGTAAGCTCTTTCTATTTTCTTTTTGAATATATTATTTTCTCTACACCACTACCATGCAGCCTCACCCCTCACGAGCAAGATGCTGAACAAGTAGGATTCTTTGAGATAGGAAAAAACCAAGAGAAGCAAGCAAGCCGCAGTTGGCACTTGGAGGTCAAACGAGTGATAGTCTATGATTTGTTTGTTAGGGATCGACATGGAAGTTTATGCCTTCCCGTATGATAAGGGAGAGAGAGGGTTCTGGATTAGTTGATATGATGAATCGTCCAAGCAGGAGAAAGAGGGTTCAATTCAGGTGCGGGAGAGGCAAACATAGGGTCGATATGTAGGATAGCTTGCGGGATAAGATTATTCGTTTTACGTCTTGCTGTTTGAAGAGTAGTTCGAGCACCACACCAATAAGTTTACAAAATTTTGGCCGCTCACACTGGCTATGTCTGGATTACCATGACTCTTGTTGCTCGTTTGGCCGTGCGTGGCACGCAGGAATAGTCTCGGTTAACCATTACCTCGAGCCATGAAGAAATTTCTCTTGGGGCTGGGGTTACAAGCCTTGCGGTTTGTTGTGATAGCGTATCACGATGTTACACCAAGGACGTCAAGATTTGGAGGTGCTGAGGTGCTCTTAGAATATTCTGGGCTTGGGGGGTATTAGGAAGCGTATTGTGGGAAAATCACTCTATTGAGAAGTTTTTGAAAAAAAAGGGGAAATATCCCCAGATTAACTCCGGAATGGAGTAACCTGCCCCCCCGGATTGTAGGTATAGCTACATCAACAATTTATTCCTCCTTTTTTTAAAAAAAAAAAAAAAAAAAAAAGATCCCTTTACTCTTAGGGTGTGCAAGACCGATGCGCATTAAAACCCACTGGGACCCCTGCGGCGTGTCATTCCCGTGTCAGAAGTCCTGCAGTAGGTATCTATCAATTTAGATGCCGATGTAGCACTTAAGGAAAAGACAACAGCAGCTCTGATTACGGCACGCTCGACCATAATAAGATTATTATGTTCCCAGGATTTTTGGGGACAGTGGGTATATACCGTATCAGGACAAAAGTCCACTCCTGTAGCCCTCTCACAACGTAGCATATCACATCTTTCCTGACAGATGTCCCGTAGATGACAAAACTCACACGGGCAGGTCTATCATCGCAAATATTCCTAACCCCCAATCTGCGTCATGATCACTCACTCGTCCCTCATTGTCCACACTATGTTGGAGCGTCCTTCCATATCTGGTATGGTCGACCGCAGGGTGGTACAAGTACGTCAGCCGAGGATGTGGCGGTGATGCGGCGGCGAGTGAGGCCGCGTGAACACGAGAAATTGTGACTGCGTCCTTCCTGTATTAATAGTCGGGATCACCCCCACCTCTCTCTCTTAATCAACCTTAGGTCGTTTCAACACATTACTCGCGAGATTTTCCCTGCCCGGGGTGCTGTGGGGTTCGTGACGCCCTCCCTTAGCATCTGGCGGAATTCTCCGAGAAGAGAAAAAGAGACTCTAGCCGGTAGAGGGAGACTAGGGGAGGATGGGGTGTCCCTGGCCACTTGCTAGAAGTTAGTTGATATTGGGTCAAACGAGGTGGGGCAGGAAACCGTATAAGCTAGAAAAGTTCTCTACCGTTTAAGGGCGCGGGTAGGAGTATTAGGAATTTGAGAATTTGAGCCGCTCACTAGTACCTAAGAGAGGTATGATAGAGATTATGGCAACAATTGTTGAGCTCGTGTAGAGAAAAAACCCTCGGAGCGTATTCGGGGGCTGGGCTTGGTGTGGGCGGATGAGGCTAGAGGAAGTGTACCAGCATAAGCTGAGTACTACCATTTAGGACCGCGCGCGAAGGGTTTGGCTACATAACTAGCTTTTCGAGGGACAGTGCTGGTAGAATGTAAGCTAATTTCAGAGTTAAGAGGCTCCTTGCTACATTGAATTTCCTTGATGAGCAAGAACTAAAAAGTGTAGACAGCCTCCATGTCGCGCTCTTGAGCTCATGCACCTGGGGGCAGTAGAAAAAAATCAAGATATTCGTTAAACCATGTCCATGGTGGGAGCGGATTGTCACTATTCCTTGGTCAATAGCTAGCTCTTAGGTCGCCCTTTACGGGTGCACTTTATATATATTCTCTTCTCGATATCCAAAGAGCTCTTGAGTCTACACTTCGGAAGGTAAGGAAAAAGTAAATGAACAATAAACATGCAAAAGGGATTTACAAGGCCAAAGAAAAAGCAGATACGGCGAGGACGGAAATCTCGAGCCAGACTGGCTTATCTCGACACAATAGCCCCCCACCAACGCTTAACTCTAAATCATAAACAGAAACTCGCGAGTCCTCGCCCGACTATGTAAGGGAGCTGACATAGAGGTTTGGGCGGGTAAGTGACAGGATTGCACATTTTACCACATGTGATTTTCCCTCGACTAGGGGGAACATTTAGGTTGAGCTTTTATGGTGAGTTTACTTGGGGACGAAAGGAAAGGCGATATTCGTGACTAGGTGAGGTCGTAAGTCGTGAGGGGGTATGGTGGGAATGAGAGGAGAGATAGTAGTGATAGCAATAGGGATATTTATGGGGTTGTGGTGGAAATAGCGCACTAGCCATTATTTGGAGACTGGATAGTGGGCCATCTTCGTCGGCACTTGGCTATGCTAGGAGTGCCAGACCCCCGGGACAGTAGTGACACCTTCACCCGGCATAGCGGTGCTTAGCAGCCCACCAGAGTGGTTTTTAGCCTGCCATACCTGGTTTATCAGAGCTGAGACCGTCCCGTCCGCGTAGTATTTTCACCACTCCCGAGAACCCATTCCGAGCAGCACAATAGAGCGGCGTTCGGCCTTCGTTATCCGACTCGGTAGGGTTGACGTCGCCTCGCCCGAACAGTATTTTCACTACCCCCTCATGCCCACTCCGAGCAGCACAATAGAGTGGTGTTTGGCCGTACTTATTTGATTTGTTGGGGTCAACGTCGCCCCGCCGGAGCAGTATTTTCACCACTCCCTTGTGCCCATTCCGAGCTGCCCACCAGAGTGGTGTTTGGCCGTGCTCATCTGGTTTGTTGGGGTTAGCGTCGCCCAGTATTTTCACTACTCCCTCGTGCCCACTCCGAGCAGCACAATAGAGTGGTGTTTGGCCGTCCTTATTTGATTTATTAGGGTCAACGCCGCCTCGCCCGAGAAGCAGTTTCACCACTCTCTTGTGCCCATTCCGAGCAGCCCACCAGAGTGGCGTTTGGCCGTACCCATCCGGTCTGTCGGGGTTAACGTCGCCCCGTCTAAGCAGTATTTTCACTACTCCCTCGTGTCCACTCCAAACAGCACAATAGAGTGGTGTTTGGCCGTTCAAATTTGATTTATTGGGGTCGATGTCGTCCCGTCCAAGCATTATTTTCACCACTCCCTTGTACCCCCGTAGAGCAGCACAACAAAGTGGTGTTCGACCGTACATACCTCGTTTGTTGGGGTCGACGTCGTCCCGTCCGAGTAGTATTTCTACGACCCCCCTGTGCCCATTCTCAGCAGCAAAACAGAGTGGTGTATGGTCGTCTTCAGCTGGTTGGTTGGGGTTGATGTCATCCCGTCCGAGTAGTATTTTCACAACTTCCTCGTGCCCATTCTGAGCAGCACGACAGAGTGGTGTTTTTCCAGAATTATTAGGTTCGTTGGGGTCGACGTCGCCCCGCCCGAGTAGTGTTTTCACCACTCCCTCGTGTCCACATCGAGCAGCACAGTAAAGTGGTGTTTCGCCGTAGCTATCTGGTTTATTGGGGTTGACGTCGTCCCGCGCGAGTAGTATTTTTACCACTCCCTTGTGTCCACATCGAGCAGCACAGTAAAGTGGTGTTTCGCCATACCTATCTGATTTATTGGGGTTGACGTCGTCCCGCCCGAGTAGTATTTCTACCACTGCCTCGTGCCCATTGTGAGCAGCCCGCCAGAGCGGTGTTTGTCCGTGGCTATCCGGTTTGTCGGGTTTGACGTCACCCCGTCCAAGTAGTATTTCCACCACCTTCTCGTGCCCATTCCGAGCAGCCCACCAGAGTGGTGTCCGGCCATCCTCATCTGGCTTGTCGGGGCTAACGTGGTCCCGCCCGAGCCGCTGGAAGTCCTGAATGCTGCTCGGCATGCTCAGCCAACCGCGTGCACGCACAGCTTATCCTTTTATCGTTCAGACAAAGGTTTTCGGAGAAGCGCTTAGATCGATGCAGCGCCAGAAGGAATGCGACTCTGAAAGAGTCGGATGCGCAAAGAGAATGCCGGAGCGGAGGCTCTGAGTCGTGAGAGTTCTTTGAGATGCTTGTCTTTCTTTGTTAGCATAGGAGTTCGTGAAAGGGGGAAAGGGGGACATGCGTTGAAGAGAAAAGATCTGTGTGCGATCGATGGAAGGATGGGAGAAGGGCTTCTTTGGTTTATATACCTATTGTGCGTGCGTGGACAAAATTAACCGAATACAAAAAAGGTGTGGCAACCAGATAACGTTACTCCCCAGCACCCTCCCCTCTAACCCCACCCAAAGGAATTGCTCTGACTTGACCAAAACCAAACCATTGAGCCGACCTCTTTTGTTTAGGATACTATCGTAGGCCTCCTATTCTGTGCCCTTGGGCCAAATACTCTTTTTTATTTTTATTTTGGTTATCAGTATGATAGGGTTCGTGGGGGAGTAGTGTTGTCATAGCCGAAGCTTTTCCTCCCCGTTGATATCCGATTAATTTTGCCCATACACAGTGCTGCTGCCCCCATCGCTAGTGAGTTGTGAGCGTGAGCGTGATAGTGAACAAAGTGATTGAGAAAGAACTTCCCCACTCTTGGCGTTTCGTTTTAGGGCGCGTCTGATCGTCCAGGGATTTTCAAACCTTGATAACCACAGGGTTGCAGCTATGGTGGCAACAGCAATAAGCACAAGTTGTCATGATTGGGCATTTTCAAGCTCCAAGAAGTCTGGTCGCCAAGAAAATCAATTTAAAAAGTCAAAAAAATTAGAATAATTATTATACGAAAATCATTGGCACCTGTATTTCAATATCGTACTTAGTTTTCTTATTTTTTATTCCAAAAATTGATGGTTGTGGTGGGTCATTGTAGCCCGCACAAAATGTCCTGAAATGAGAGTTTGTGAAACCTTCATTTTGACATCATTGTTGCATCTTAATAGAGACTTTGCGGTGGACGCATCCAGAGTCTTTTTAGTGATCTTGGCATGTACTTGTATATGCCAAGCTTTGAATCATCCAGATCGAGTTTTTATGACCACTACCCGTAGACATGCCACTTAAAATAAAAATAGAGTTTTAGAGCAAACCTATTCGGGGTTAAAATGAAGGCTTGCGGTGGCAGTCAGACGCTGCTCCAACAGCTGTCCCGTAAACAATAGGGTTTGTAGGACAAAGGACAGATTAGGGATAGCAAACAAGAGAATGATTGTAGATTACGTAACCTCTGATCCTCCGAAAAGCTCTCCTAGCGAGGGTTCCGATGACAGAATTTTGGGATGGGGGGGAACCTCATCCACCGACGCCCCCGCACCCCCCAAACTGACGGCAAAAAGAGTAGTATATAAGCTATTTCAAAAGGGGCACCAGATTTTCCTGAGTTTTCAAATTAGAAAGGCTCCATGAAGAGTAACCTTATGGGGGAAAAAAAACCTCAGCATGAAAGAGATGCTCATCTAGAATAACTGTGAGGTTTTGTTTTTCAGACTATGTTCATAGTTAGAGAGCCTTTCCAATTTGAAAAGTTCCACTTTTGGTGGAAGATGGAAAATTATGTTACGTCAAGCCACAGTTAGTATGCTTAGTGATTGAGGATTTGTCTTTTAGGAAGTAGGTTTTGGGCTTATGAAAGCACATTTCACACTAATTATACTCAACATAACCTGTTACCTATAAAATTTTCAGTAACTATAAAGAGAGATTCAAGAAACCATCACTATATCAATATTACATTACTGTCCAGAATTGTTATTAGCAACTTGTAGTGGCCATTTATTATCTATTAATGTATTCTAGTTATCAATATTCATTAAATTTCTCCACTTTTTACATTACTGTTATGTATTATATCCTCTGACTTTAATTAGTACCATCCTATTGTTTCCTAATTATAATGGTATTATTGTCCAAAACCCTTTACCTCAAACTTATATGAAGACTAGGCTTGGCATTAAATTTTACACAATGTCATGTAACACTTTGGTTTCAGCCTGGTGCACGTTTTGAATGGCACGAACCATATGAACATGACGAAATCATCCAGATCCCCCGTAGATCACCGCGCACCCGCACCCCTCTATGCATTGCGCACTCTCGCGATAATAGAGGAAAGGTATGTATAGCAAAGACCCTCGCTCTCTGGAGCTTTCGATCCAAATACCCTAACATCTGTGCAGGTTCTACCATTACCTCTATAGTCTCCATCCAGGTTAGTTGATTCTCTTGCATCCGACACCGCGGGCCACCAAGTCTGACAGATCCATAAACGGAGGCATTTCCAAAACTCTAGACTTTGCCGAACAACGAGAATGTAACTAGAGCGTGCCGAGCAGTATCTAGTAACCCCTGACCGAAAAAGATTTACTGGACCCTTCCATTCTCCATCCCCAAATAAGCTGTGGGTCTAGTAAATATATGGATACAATAGATAAAAATAGGGGTGACGGTCGACGGCTGATGTGTTTTTTCCGTTTCTCCCTTCTATTGGATTTCAGGATCGTATTTTTTTTACTTCTTTTTTCTAACTAGGTGGTGGGTATTATACTGTTGGTTCATTGAGCGGGGGCAGGGGAGTTTTTGCTTCTCTTTTCTAGTCTACCTTCTTCCTCTATCTTTCTTGAGCAATGCCGACAGTGCTAGATGGGGACTGTGCGCTCTCCTCTATTTTCTTTTTGAATATATTGATTTCCTTCCACCACCACTACCATGTGGCCTCGCTCCCCGCGAGCGGGATACCACATGCTGGCTCGGGGCCCCGGGTCGATCGATCAAAGGCTAGATAGATCTGGGCTTGACTATACGCAGGATACCGAACAAGTGGTGTTGAGAGGAATGGTTATTGAGCTTCCTGATAACCTTAATGGAATATGGCCAGAGTGGAATGACAAGGATGGAATGGGGGCTGGTACTGTACTAGAATGGATATCAATGGGCTGGGAATGCTTGGTATATAGAATGAGTGCCAACCTGCGTTCATGAGGCTGATAGAAAATAAGCAAGGTCTTTGTACTATCCTGACGTTTATGGTACTGTGTTTAATGTTTGTTTTCTACAAGTCAAGAGAAGCAAGCAGGCAGGCAGGCGGGTAGCAACTTAGAGGTTAAACGAGTGACTGTCTATGATTGGATGACCTAGGAGTTGATGTCTTTCCCAGTGGTAGGAGGAGAAGGAGGATTCTGTGTTAGTAAACATGGCGAACCATCCAATAGAAGAGAGAGTTTAATTCAGGTGAGGGAGAGGTAAACGCGAAGTCGATAAGTAAGATAGCTTGGTGGGTCAGATTATATGGGATACGCCTTGCGGTTTGAACAGTAGTTCGAGCACCATAGCAATAAATTTACAATTTTTTGGCCACTCATACAGGTTATGTCTTTATTTTTATGACTCTTGTTGCTCGTTTGACCAAGCGTGACACAGCAAGAAAGGCCTTGGTTAACCAACTCCCTCGAACCGTGAAAGAAATTACTCTTGGGGCTGGGGTTCCAAGCCTTGTGGTGGTTTCTTGTGATAGCGTATCACGATGCTATACTAAGGACATCGGAATTAGGAGGTGCTGAGGTGCTCTTGGAATATGAGGGGCTTGGGGGGTATTAATGAGCTTATTGTGGGGAAATCATTCTATTGAGAGGTTTGTGATATTGAGGAAATATCTCGAGATCAGCTTTGGAATGGGTCAACAAAATCCCCCTGGGTTATCGGCATAGTCCGCATCTCATATTTATTCCTTCCTTGGGGAAAAATAAAATCCTAACTACCCACAAGGTGCGCGTGCGGACCGATACGCACTAAAACCCACTGGCGCGCTCGCCGTGTGCTGTAATACTAGTATTCTGTAAGATTCGCTTTCGGAAGGCCCGGCTTGGCATGTATTAATCTCACTTCACCGACTTTCACCGTACTCTTGTGGGGGGGGGCGAAATTTCTAAAAAAGCAGGGGGACAAGATTCCTGAATTTTAGGTATTAGTAGGGAGTGTGTCTTTTGCATGAGCTCGTGTTAGATAGAGATGTAGCACTTGAATAAAGGGCAAAAAAAAAAAGCCTGAGTGATGGCATGTTCTATCGTAAATTCACGTTCTCGGGATCTTCGGGGGCAGTCGGTATATCCTGTATCGGCACCAAAATCCCTGCCGTAGCTCTCTGATAACGTAGCATAGCAAAAACTCCCCCATATATTTACCGTAGATGATAAAATTCACCAAGTAGACCCATCACAGCAAACACTCAAACTTCGGGTAAGCCTCATGATCGCTCGCTCGTCCTCTGTTACCCGCAGGACTAGCTGGGTTTCCCCCTGGCTGGCTAGGGGGTTGTGGGGTTCTAGCACCCGGTTTTAGCATTGCACAGGGTGGGCCGAGGAGAGGAAAGGAAATTGTGAGGGGTAGAAGGAGTAGGAGAGGATGGAATGTCTCTGCCAACCTACCGGAGGTCTAGCAATACTGGCCTATTCGATCATGGAGGTGTCCGGAGGTGAAACTACAGACGTGAGTGCTGCATGGGTATTTTGAGTGAGCATGTCTGGGTCGACTCCTGGTAGCAGTGGGGAGGGCTGCAAAACCGCGAGCCCAGCATAGCTGTTGTCTAAAAGGTGGGAAGGAGGCGTCGAGGCATCGTCCGCCCCAGTCCGGACTCGGCATCTACACGACCCTAGAACAGCTTCACAATCCCCTCATGCCCACCCTCAGCGGCACACTAGAGGAATAGAGGAAGAGGAATATCAATTAAACGTATGGGGGTGATGGCGATTCTCTCCTCATCTTAGGGAAGTTGGAGTGTTCTAGCTTTGTTATGACATTACCGTAGCGTATCGCGCAGGCTGATGGTGAAAAACAGCATTGTAATTTTTTTAAGCATCTGATGGAGATTTTCTACGAGTTTAGATGGTATCGCCAGTTGGCTTGTGATCCCCTGTTATCGTGTTACGGTTCGAGTATTCACAGGCCAGTACTAGGCTTTTTGCATCACTCCCGAATGATTGGGTGGCTTAGGGAAACAAGATACTGTATGATATCATAGACAAGTACCGTCACGGATTTTTACAGTTACACACCGCCCGTGGAATGGTGGTAGTGGTGCAGCGGCTGCACTGTACTGTACCAGCTGATAGGCATTGTATTCGTAGGGCAAAATTTCCACATTCTTGTCCTCCACCCTTCTATTTTTCAGCATTCATTCGCTGGGTTGGAAAACAAAAAAAAACTTAATAAGTGTTTTGGACCTTTGAATGCCATACTCAAGCTTCCTGGCTGGGGAACTTGATGCCCCTGGCCGGGGTTGGTTTTGTAGCTTGACTTGATGGTTATAATGGCCCTTGAGCTGGTACTATACTGCATAGTACTATTATAGACTGTCGATAACCGGTTTCTAGGGAGTGCTGGAGGACTAATCGCGCCGAGAATGTAATCCTAAAAACCGTGTTCTTTTTATGGGAGTTCTTTTTAAGGACTTTAATCATTTAGGAAAGCGCTTGGGGGTCTGATTTTTGTATGTATAGTAGATTGATTGGCCGAAATTCTAGGCATGCAGGCTATTTGGCGGAAGGAGTGCGGGAGTAGGGGGTCTGGAATACGTATAGTACAACACACAGACGCCCGAAATTATGTTAACGGGGACTAAGCTTTGAGGACATCTTTCCACCATAGGTACCGGTAATGCATTGTATACCTGTAGCCGGGTTATCCTGTGTAGGTGCGGCTACGGGCTCTGGGGGGTGGATCAACTTTTGTGTAAACAGTAGTTTAGTCAATTGAGTCGTCGCGAGGGCACCGGTATCATAGGTTAAGTTGAGCTTTGGAGAAAAGATACCTTCTCTGTTCTATCACGTTCTGGGACGGTATTGCGCCTGTGGATTCTATGCTACAGTGCTGGTATTGGTATTGGAGGGCCGGCACCGTACCCTTGGGAAAGCAGTAGTTATAGCAACATAATAAAGCTTCTAGTTAAAAGATAGCAGCAATGAACCATACAGGTAATACTTACATTATGTAAACATCCTATTCTCCTCATGCGACCTGCAAACAGCGTGGCCCTGAGTTTCACACCGAACTGAGGACGCTAGTCCCAATGCGGTAGTATACCACACCTAACCAGGAAGTTTCCTGGCCGATTACCCAGCAAAACTTTGTTGCCTC
This sequence comes from Tuber microsphaerosporum, assembly GCA_003521225.1. Taxonomy (NCBI): domain Eukaryota; kingdom Fungi; phylum Ascomycota; class Pezizomycetes; order Pezizales; family Tuberaceae; genus Tuber; species Tuber microsphaerosporum. Next base: position 12,380 of record QOVD01000597.1, on the reverse strand, counting down.
ATATAAGTCTCACTGTTCCTCCTTCTGATACAAACTTTTGAGGGCCTCTGCAGCCCCAACTAGAAGGCTAAAGAGAAAATACCTCTAATAACTAATTAGGAAAGCTTCACAGAAGGAGTTTTAAAAATTCTATCTGCAGGCGCTGTTGTTGTTGGTTGAAATTTTGGTCGATATTCGTTGTCAAGAGGGTAGGTTTCAAGGGGCCGGTACCATACTTTGTGTACAGTACAGTACGGGATTGAATTTTGGAAGGGGGGGAAGCTTTCTGGTTTTGAACTTGTGCCACGGGCTGAGGGTCAGGGAGATGGAAAGATTTTTTCCTCCCGTCCCTCTCAAGATTTTTTCGTTATTACAGTATTATTACTCGTGCAGTACTCCCAATTCTCACAAATGCAACCGGTTTGATTGGATGGTGGATCCCGGGAGGACGGCCAACTTGAGGCTTTTTAGGGTGGTATGGGGTTCCCCAGCCGCGAAATTTTTCGCTCGGAAGAAAATTCTTTCTTTACGGTGGTGGGGGGGGCTCCTTGGTGTGAACGAAAAGGAGGGGAATAGGGTTTGGTGGGGGGACATCTTGTAGCCGGAATAGGCGGACATTCATTGCTCCCGCCAAATTTTACCCTACCTTTAATCCCTAATCCCTAATATCTCTATGAAAACTTGAGATATTTCAATTTTATCTCTATCAGTATGGAGAAGATCATCCACCCTACCACTTAATAGAGCCATAATTCTCATTAGAGTAGTGGTCGGAAATCCTTTGGTATCATACTGGAAGATGGGCAATATTTTCTTGGCAAAGCACTCCAGCCGCAGATGTCCCCCACCATGGTTGCTTCCAAGGGTTAAGGAGGGGCTGAATCGATATCGTACTCAATCGCAGCGCTAAATTAATGCCAATTTCTCACTCTTTTTCTCGGGGGGGCTTTGTTTTTTTACCTCCCACCCTTTACTCGTGATGCAAACCTGTAAAACTGCCCTCGTTCACTTGCAAAAGTGCTTCGGTAAACTCTTGGCATACGGTACTCGTTCCAATCCTTATCGAAGTTTCCTTCTTTCCTCACTCCTCTCACCATCTTCCCCCCACCTCTTATCCCTCACCACCTCCTCTTTCCTTTCTCTTTCCCCATAGGATTTGTCCCCTCTCAGAAGAGACACACGGTCCTCTCTTCTACTGACTATTGAAGCGAATAGTCTTCTATACCTATACATAATTGTTTTATCTTAAGAAGCTTTCATAATGCTATCTAGGCACCTTTCCCGGGCCTCTAAGCTCGTAAGTCTCTCTCTCTTTTTTGCTTTTTGCTTTTGATTCTCCCTTCCCCCCCGCAAGCTACCGGATAACGACCGGCTTCATCACCATCATGTGTTGCACGGTCGCGGACCAGGAAAATATACTCGAGCACACCCCGTCCAAATATACAGTCCCCATTGATTGGCCTACAGGTCAGGGTTACTGAGGTCCGACCAATCAGCCGTGAACTGTATATTTGCGAGGGGTGTATATTTTCCTGGTCCGCGATTGTAGGCTTTAGAGAAATAAGACTAATGGAGGCTTGTATTACAGACTGCCAGCTTCAGGTTTGTAAGTTTTGACTGCCTTTTGTTTACTGGGTTTCAGCGTTTATCCAGGCTCAATCTATAAACCCGGCCGGTTTTGTTCTAATAAACCTTCTTCGAACTTTAGGGCCGGGGGTGCCGCGGACTCGCTACTGTTGGCGATGATCCACTCGGTCGAAAAGTTGAAATGACAAACTGGGAGAAGGTCGGTTCCAGCGTCGTAATATTCTCACTCGGAATTTCCGTTATTTTAGGTGTATACCTCGAGGGCCAAGTGCTAACTATCTTTTGCTTTTAGGGAAACTACATCAATTATAAGTGTGTCTTTTTTTTTCCCTCCCTCATTCCTTGCTCTTTACGATCGCGGATCACCCAAATACACAGTCCCCACTGATTGGCTTGTAACCCTGGATTACCAAGATTCGGCCAACCAGGAGCGAACCAGGAGCGAACTGTGTATTTAAGGGGGTTGTGTATTTGGGTGTTCCGCGATTGTATAGAAAATCTTTCATTATTTCTGGTTTTGCTCCAAGGTATAAACATCGTCGTTAGGCATTAGGGTGGTGTGGGGGTTAGGCGGCACGTCATCACATGTCAAGGATCTGTGCTGAGAGACACCCACGTCAAACTGCAGGAAGATGAATGAGAACCTGGCTGTCGTCCGCAGTCGCCTCAACCGTCCCCTCACATATGCCGAGAAGATTCTCTACTCTCACTTGGATGATCCGCATGGACAGGATATAGAGCGTGGTAAATCCTACCTCAAGCTTCGACCCGACCGTGTGGCCTGCCAAGATGCGACCGCGCAGATGGCAATTCTTCAGTTTATGAGTGCGGGACTGCCTTCAGTTGCTACTCCATCGACCGTGCATTGCGACCATTTGATTGAAGCTCAGGTTGGAGGTGCTAAGGATCTTGCCAGGGCAGAAGCCATCAACAAGGAGGTGCGCGGTCACTTGGATCTCTGTTCCCATAAAGTTCAGTTGGTGCTGACTGGATATTAAAGGTTTACGACTTCCTTTCTTCATCTTGCGCCAAGTACAATATCGGTTTCTGGAAACCTGGGTCTGGTATCATTCACCAGATTCTCCTGGAGAATTATGCTTTCCCTGGCGGCCTTCTCATTGGTACTGACTCACACACACCTAATGCCGGCGGTTTGGGAATGTGCGCCATCGGTGTTGGCGGTGCCGATGCCGTTGACGTTATGGCCAATCTTCCTTGGGAGTTGAAGGCACCCAAGATAATTGGTGTTAAACTCACTGGACAGCTTAGCGGATGGACTGCTCCTAAAGGTATTTTCGCAACTGTGATTTTATTGGTTTACGTTAACAACTCTCGTAGACATTATCTTGAAGGTTGCTGGTATTCTCACCGTCAAGGGTGGTACTGGTGCCATTGTTGAATACCACGGCCCTGGCGTCGATTCGCTGTCTTCAACTGGTATGGGCACTATTTGCAATATGGGTGCCGAAATCGGCGCTACCACCTCTGTTTTCCCATTTAACGACAGCATGTACAACTACCTCGCTGCCACCAAGCGTAAGGATATCGGAGACTTTGCTCGTGTCTATGCCAAGGAGCTTAAAGAGGACCAGGGCGCAGAGTACGACCAATTGATCGAGATTAACTTGAGTGAGCTTGAGCCCCATGTCAATGGACCGTTTACCCCTGACTTGGCTACTCCTATTTCCAAGTTCAAGGTTGCTGTTGAGGAAAACGGATGGCCTGCTGAGCTGAAGGTTGGCTTGATTGGGTCATGCACCAATTCCTCTTATGAGGACATGTCTCGTTCGGCTTCAATTGCTCGCGATGCTTTGGACCACGGTGTCAAGGCTAAATCTCTGTTCACTGTCACTCCTGGCTCTGAGCAGATTCGTGCTACAATTGAGCGCGACGGCCAACTCCAGACTTTTGAGGAGTTTGGTGGCGTTGTTCTCGCCAATGCCTGTGGGCCTTGCATTGGGCAGTGGGATCGCAAGGATGTCAAGAAAGGAGAGGCCAACTCTATTATCTCTTCCTATAACCGCAACTTCACTGGAAGAAATGACGCCAATCCTGCTACTCATGCTTTTGTTACATCACCGGATCTTGTCACTGCTTTCACCATCGCTGGTGATCTTCGCTTTAATCCCTTGACTGATACTCTCAAAGACAAGGACGGAAAAGACTTCAGGCTTTCTCCACCGACTGGTGCTGGCCTCCCCGAGAAGGGTTACGACCCTGGCCGCGACACCTATCAAGCTCCTCCCGCTGACCGCGCTGCTGTTGGTGTCATGGTTTCCCCAACCTCCGACCGTCTCCAAATCCTCAGCCCTTTCGAGCCATGGAATGGCAAGGACGCCAACGGTATCCCTATCTTGATCAAGTGTAAGGGCAAGACCACTACTGACCACATCTCGATGGCTGGCCCGTGGTTGAAGTACCGTGGACATCTTGACAACATCTCTAACAACATGTTGATCGGTGCTATCAATTCTGAGAACGGAGAAGCTAATAAGGTTAAGAACGCTCTCACCGGTGAATACGATGCCGTCCCTGCTACCGCCAGAGACTACAAGTCTAAGGGTATCAAGTGGGTTGTTATTGGTGACTGGAACTACGGAGAGGGGTCCTCGCGGGAACATGCTGCCTTGGAGCCTAGGCACTTGGGCGGCTTGGCCATCATCACCCGCTCCTTCGCTCGTATCCACGAAACCAATCTTAAGAAGCAGGGAATGCTCCCATTGACATTTGAGAATCCTGAGGATTATGACAAGATCAACCCTGACGACAAGGTTGACTGTAAGTATTTCCTGCCCCACGTAGGATATGCAGAGAGCTAATAATGATTCTGCAGTGCACGTAACCGACTTGGCTGTTGGCAAACCAATGAGAATTAAGTTCACTCCTAAGAACGGCAAGCCATGGGAGACGAACTTGCTCCACACTTTTAATGAAGGTAACTATTTCTCCCTAACCTAATCCTTTGTCTGGCCATTCCTAACACGTCAACAGGTCAAATCGAATGGTTTAAAGATGGATCTGCTTTGAATAGTATGGCCAAGAAGGCAAAGGCATAAGTAGTCTACTTTCGGTTCGTTTTTTTCCTTTAGTCGAGATAGCGTTTTTAAAAAATGTACAGTACCCTACCAAATTTGTTTCCTTTTTCCTTACACTTTTTCCCACTTGCCATTCGAGCTTAGTTAACAAAAATGGGCTATGGAGATCCATGGGAAAATGGAGGCACTCTTCGGGTTGCCCCATAGAATTTACTGGACAGCTTTGTTTTCTAGCCTCTACCCAATTTCTTTCTTTCTTCCCTCCTTTCTTTTTCTCTTCATTGTAGGCTGCTTGTATTTATGGGCGAATATCTCCCTTTGTCTACCATCATATCAAAGTTAACACCATTTGTAATTCCCTTGTGAAATTATTTATCTTGTCAAGTACCGCGCCATCTGCCCCAAGGACGGAAGTCTAGTATTGAGATCTACAGTAGTATCTATCTGCGCCATTTTATGTGCCAGTTTTCCAGAAATAGCCCTCTACTGCTTACCAAGCCCTGCAGCCATATTGGTAGCCTCCTGGATGGTCCTTGCGATGGTAGAGCGGACCTTTCCGTCCTCCAAGATGAGCAAACCACAGATGGTGCAGCCAGCTGGAGTAGATACCTGCTCCCTGATGACTGCCGGATGCTGACCAGCCAAAACCATTTCTGCCGACACCTTGCATGGCTACAATAAACCCCCCGACAGTCAATCATATCAATAAATGAACGAGTGAGTGGACTGGGGATAGAATCGTAATATCTTACTCTGAGCAGCCATCATCTGCGCTTCCGCCCTCGGCAATCCCATCATGATCCCTACCATCAGCCATAGCCTCGACTACAAGAACGTAGAAAGCGGGACCAGGTCCTCACAGGGCGGGTGCAAGCGTCCAAATACTTCTCACTAAGCACCAGCGAGCGACCAATCTGCGAGAATATCCAAGAAAAACCAGAGCCTTCTCCTCCGGGGAGATATCGTCCTCCGCCGAAATGACGGTCATGCTTTCGTGGATCTGCCCGTGTAGATTTGGACCGGCGGGGTGCCGTGCCGTGTGTGGTGAAC
>QOVD01000596.1:22021-70745 GCA_003521225.1 Tuber microsphaerosporum | reverse complement strand
AAAAAAAAAAAAAAAAGGAACCTCGAGTAGTTAGTTCCTCACGCAACTATCCAAGTACTTTCTTATAATATCAATTCAAAGTTATCTTTACTATCACGATTCTTGGTGAATAAGAGAAGTGTCTCTTAGTAAGTTCTCGACTACACAATAGGAGCAAGAGTGTCCCGCTATCAGAAGTAGTGTATGAGAGTAATAAAGTTGTTACCTGCTGCAGGTATCGCCCGGAAGGAAGGATCATTACACAGTGGGTTCTTGTTTTTATACCCTATGCTGGTTGGCATAGCGGTCTTTGTATTATGGTTTCTTTCTTATCCGATGCCACCAGGCATACTGGAGTTTGCATTTGGCTGAGGTTCTGGTTATGGGATCAAAAAGGATTATGGAATGATTCTAGATCATTGAGGATTAGGTTTTGTCAGCAGTATGTGTTTCTTTCGAGTTCGTGGAGTTTCCAGAGGATTTGGTTGTCATTAGGTAAAGTGAGAGATATATCTCTCAATGTGTTCTTAGCCAGTGGTACGCTAGAGCCAACCAGATCTCCGTTCCTCCATCTTCGGTATTTCCTCCTAGAGCCTATAGTGATCACACTTTTGTTGGTTCCTTCATCCAAGGTTTCTTCAGGTTCAAACAGGTTATCAGCCCTAGCTTCTAAGTGGGTTATTCGATCACTTCATTTCTCTTTGATATTCCCATTTCATGGAAGTCGGACTGATGTTTTCCACTACAATTAGCTTTGCGAAGCTTTGAGAGAAAAACTATCAGAGGTGGTCAGTGCAAATGAAGTCAACACTAGTACAAAGAGATGGTATTTGGCAAATCGTTGATGGGACAGAAGAGAAGCCCTCCTCTCCTAATGATTCTGATACTGGTACTACTAAAGGTACGAGAGAAACTGATCTTCGCAATTACTAGACAAGGTACGATCAGGCAATGAGAACCATTCGCTTAGGTATTTCAGAGGAGCTACTTCTGGAATACATCTCGATTGATGATCCTTCTGTTGCATGGGAAACGATTCGGACTTAGTACAAGGACTTAGTAAAGCAACGCGAAAGGAAATTTCTTGGACAATTGGCCAAGATTTCCTTGAAGGAGAACGGCACTGTGAAGGCCTACTTCCTACAGATATAAGTGTTGTGTGCCGCTCAGGCGATGATTCAAAATTCAGTGGTCTCAGATGAAGAAAAGATTACCGCTGCGATGCATGGGATTCCGGAAGAGTGGAATGCTGTTAAAACTGTAATTGGAAGTAATGTTGTCTCCAGCTATGCTGACATGAAGAAACAGTTGAAGGAATACGAATCCGACATGCAGAAAGTGCACCGATTCCTGCCAATGCAGCCTTATTCATTAACAATACTCTGACCAACAAGAATCACTTCCTTGATCAAAGTAGTCTCTCGGTTAACTTGAATTCGAGAGGAGTATATGGCAACAAAGAAAGAAGAAGCTGGAAAGAGGAGAAAAGAGAGTCCCAAGATCCAGATTTGATCTGCGTCAATTATTTCAAGGGAGGTTATAGGTGCGTCTATTGTAGAAGATGCGGAGGAGGAGCCTATCGTGGAGATCGGGGTTCATACAACCCTAGAAGTCCGCAAGACTGGGATTCAGCAAGAAACCAGACTGGAAATCCTGCAGTTGCGAATGAAGGTGGGGCATAGGCATGGTTAGGTTGTGATATAGCCGGCAAGCATACTATAGGCCAAGGTGCAAGAGGTGGATCTAGTTGTTTTATTGATACTGGGTGCTGACAGCATATGACTTGAGATAAGTCCTTGTTTGTGGAATATAATGGGCTAAAGAAGGGAGTGTGTCAGGTGAAGGTGGCTGATAATCGTTTGGTTCAGGCAGAAGGAGTTGGGATGATAGTTTGAGGTTGGTTGTCTTTCGTATAGTTATACTGGTGACTATTCAAAATGTCCTACATGTCCCCTGTCTCAGAATGACCTTGATATGCCATCCACACCTTAAAGAGGTAGGAATTCATGTCGAACATGTCAAGACTTGAAGTTCTATTTGCAGGAGTTTGGGCCTCAGGGTAGGGTTGTTGGACTAGTGCCGGAGGTGAACCATCTTTATCCTATCTTGCTTGCCAATCCAATCCTGACAGATACAACACTCCGTAAGCCACACTTCCCAACCACCCCTTTTGCATTAGTTTCCACTTCGCTTCTCTTGTAGCACCAACGGTGGGCTCATCTTGAGCCTGCAGCTACAAAGGGCCTTCTGAAATGGTGTTCCGGAATGCCAGCTCATCTTACTGCTGAGTGGGATTGCCTTGACTCCATACATGGTAAGTAGACTCAAAAGCCATTTGCTCCAGTTTCGATAATGTGGCACTCTACTCGACCTCTAGAGTTCCTTCACTCAGACTTTTCTACTCAGATACCTACTAGGTCTCTGGGGGGGGTCAGTATTTTATCATCTTTATTGATGATTTTACCCGGTTTACGAAAATTGCTTTCTTGAAGAAGAAGTCAGAAGCATTCAAGACTTTTCAGGACTTGGAGACAGCTGTCGTGAAGCATTGGACTGTGAAAGCCGCACACCCCACCGATCCTTCCCAGACAGAGCTTCCTCCTTTTATTTCAAAGCTCCGAACAGATAGTGGTAGAGAATATACATCATGGGAGTTGACTAAATATCTACCCCGCCAGGGAATTGAAGCCCAGGTAATGACCCCATATACTCCACAGTCAAATGGTATGAGTGAGAGGGCCAATTGCACAATTATGGAATGGGTTAGAAGCATGATAGCTTGGTCAGAATTACCGGATATCTTTTCAGCTAAGGTGGTTGCGATAGCTAGATATCACAAGAATCAAGCACCTAAAGGTGCCTTGGAGGATGTACAGAGAGAGTTTCATACTCCATTTGAGGATTGGTTTGGAAGAGTTCCAGATTTGGGTCATCTACCTGTATGGGGTTGTATCGCGATAGTTCATATACTGGCGGAGAAGACAAAGAAGCTTGATGCAAGGAGTGAGAAGTGTGTTTTTATGGGGTATTGTTTGACGGAAAAGCAGTACAAGGTTTATAACCCAAGTGCAAGAAAAAGATTACGACAAGATATGTGGTTTTCAGAAAGGGTGAAAAGTGGTGAATAATTGGTTTTTCTGCTACTGATATGAGTGATCTTGTAAGCAGGGAGCATGAGCAGGACCTTTTCCCATTTTTTCATAACTTTGAACCATTTATACTGAAGCAGGGAGATGTTCCGGTCACAGCAGAGTCGATAGAGGATGCTGCTCAGCCAGAATTGCCAGAACTCCCCACCTCTTACTCAGATACCTGGTCAGAATTTGCCATTCTCTTACCAGAAGCGGAACCGGCACCACTTCCTCTGCCATGAAACCCACCGGCCTATGGGCAGATAGGGAAGCCAGAAATTCAAGTACTGCAGGAGTCTCATGGGTATCAGGCTCCTGATCTCAGTCAACCTCGGCAAAGAGGATCAGCATACCCAGCCCCAGCACATGGGTTTTTTGCTTAGGTTATTCTGGAGCTGAAAACCTATCAGCAGGCTCTACACTCAGAAGAGAATGCTGAGTGGCTTGGCTCGATGCAGCCGGAGATCACTGCCATCAATGTTAATTCGTTTGGACCAATTGTCAACATCCCAGATAATCGGAAGGCAATCGGGACCAAGTGGGTATACCGCGTAAAGACTACATCGACTGGGAGCTGGATAAGTTCCAGAGATCTTTGGTTGCACTGGGGAATAGGCAGGTTTACGGGGTCGATTATGCCAACACCTATGCCCCAGTTGCTCGGCATTAAAGAGTGAATTTGATTTTCACACTGATAGAAGGTTTGGATTTTGAGGCAGAGTGCTTGTGTGTAGGTAGTGCATTTTTGCGGAGTCCATTGGAGTAAGAATATGAAGTTTATTTACGTATGCCAGATGGGGTGAAATTTGATTTTGAAAAAGGGAAGATTGTTCTAGAGAAAGACATGGAGAAAGGAGAGAAGAACAGATGGTCCTGGACACTAATCTTAGAGAAGAGTTTTATGGGTTAGAGCAGTCTCCTGGCCCATCGTACAAGACAGTAACAGCATATCTCTCTGGTCTCCGCATTGCGGCAACTTCTTTTGACTCCAGGCTTCAATATTATTGTTCTGGCAGCTCATTCATGGCAATTGTCCTCTTCCTCGCCAATCCTTTGCTTCCTTGTGGATCTTCAGAGCTTCTCCAAGATGTCAAGTCTCGCTTTTGTACTCGATATAAGGTGAAAGAGTCTGGAGATCTGGCAAGCTATATCGGGGTGAAGATTAAGTGGCAGCAGAGTCAACTGTTAGGCACATTGGAAGCCCATGTAAGAAATACTGGAATCCAGCGAACGGACCTCCGAGCGCACAGACCCCTGCGCACAGACCTCAAAAATACGGCCATCATACCCCTGCGGCCCCAACTTTAGGACACTACGTTTGCTACAGCACCTGTGGTAGTTGCACTCGCACTTAGAAAGTCACCTCCAGGCACCACTCACAATAAAACCATATACGTCGCGGCCGTTCGTCTGACCAGATGCTGTTCCCAGGATATATGAGAACAGAACCTAGCAAACAATGTGCAAGTGGTTCGAACCAAATCGGTTGCCGTCGCATAAAGCTATAGGCCTTGAAAGTCAACTGAGCTGAAGGAAACAAAAGAGTGTGCCCTTGAGCCAAATCCTTCTATGAGAGAATTAGACTCTAGTATGCATAGTGGAGACCAACGGTCCTACTCAGAGCCAGTCAGTAAGGGAGAGGCACTCCGCGCAATTAGCAATAGGTGCGATTGTAGGCAAGAGTGATCCCGAAACCTGACGCTTATGCAGCCTATGAACTCATACACGTTGAATGGTCTGATAACCAAGAAGTTGGCCACTTCTTACATGGCTCAGTGAAGAAAGTTGTAGCGCTAGCACCTATTGGGCTACAAGAACTCTCCACACCTATCGTTAAAAGAAATGACACACCCTCACAATTAGATAAATAGTGTATGTCTTCATAATGCTAAGCATGTAGTCCAGCAGTTGTCAGGGTCAGAGAGTGTTCGCACTTTTTAGTTAGTAGCTATTAGTTAGCCCACGAACCCTGAGACGCGGAATATCAATATCGAAGTGCCTACCTTTCTACAAGAAATCCTTAAGCACCGGAGAAGAGATCTTATCAATATAAAAGGTTATCACGCTACAAATTCTAATCTCACTAGACCATCTTTTTATTACATCAATTACTTCTCACGATAAGATAGTTACCCACGACCCTTCCTAGACAAATCTCCAGATACCCGTACCCAGGCTTAGTTCGATATTATAGTCCCATTTTCGGCTACCCCTAACACTCTCTTGAGTGTCCTCCATGTTACCAAGCCTCACCTCAATTCACCTGTTTTTTACAGCAGCAAAAATTTCCTCTTGATATATCAAAATATCATTCCCCTTGAGACCTCAGTGTACGGGCGGAGGAGAACCCCTGGACACTTCAGGCGAAGACCCTCCAAGCCCCATGGAACGCATTAGAGAAGCATCAGGCTCCTCTGTTCACTCCAGCACTGATACCCTGATACACTCAGACATTGCACAAATAGGAACTGGATCTCTCTATCCCGCACCAAGAGGACTTGGAGTCAAAATATTGGCTTCCAGATATGGGAGAAGACAAGGATTCCGGAGACCCAGTAATACTGACGCATACCTACCCAATCTAATGGAACGAGCTGCAAAGGCTGCATGACACTTAGATGGACGAATCATCCCCAATGAGGTAAAAATTTGCGATCTTGCTGAGACTGTACAAGAACTAGTGTCAGAGATGGATAACACTAGGAAGAAGGTGGCAGATGGAAAGCAATTGGATGCTGAGAAAACTGCGGCATTCGAAGGACTCATTATAGTAGTAGAAAGTGCTACTTACATGTTACAAGAAGAGTTAGCCAGGATGGCTCAAGAAATAAAAGCGGCTAATGAGCGACAAAGTCCCTATGAGGGGGTAAGGTCCCAACTTCATGTTAACATTAAAGAACAGGGCGAAGCTTCAGCAACACGGGATTCTATACTTGAGTAAGAAGTATTAAAACTCAAAGCTCAACATGGGCAAGACAGATCAATACTCCAAAAAGTAGTCTCAGACCAAGCCGAAGCGCAGACATCTTTGGCAAATACGCAGACCGCACAAATGGAACAGGTAATGAGATTATTAGGCAATCTCCAACCAACCCGAACAACCACAGTCCCTGCCCAGTCAGCCCCAGCGGCTCCGCAAGTAGCGGAAGCACCAGATAGAGTCTAGCGCAAGATGCAGGAAAGGCAAAGGCCAGGACTGCAAGACAAGGGGAAGCAACCAGAGGAACACCCCACAAACCAAAGGGATAATGGCGGTAACCAAGTACCAGCAAGACAACCATCAGGAGGAAACAAGCCTGACCCAAGTCGTCATGACTCTGATGACGAGGATGGTGGGAACAGAGGAAACGGCGGACCATCCTGGAGACCTGAAAGTGGCAACCCAACTGACCTACAAGTTGCAATGCTAGCCAAGGCAATAGGAATGGCCATTGCCCATAGTGGGAAAAAACAAGCAGAAGCACCCCCACCTTTCAAAAACCTGAAACACCATAACCTTAAACTTTGGTTACTACAATGAGAGGACTATTTCAAAAGAAACCCCCACCAGTGGGAAAGTGATAAGGAATGTATTAAGTACGCTATAGGAAGCATGGAAGGGGAAGATGTGTCGGCATTTGCCATAACCTATAGGAAAAAAATGACTGGAGAAATGGGTCACTTCGAGGTTGAGGGATATGAATATTGGGAAGCATTCAGGAATCAATGCGTCACCCGTTTTGCGCTTATCCATGAAGGAGAAAGAGCACTGGCACTAATGGAAAAAGTCCAGTAAAAAAACAACATCGACAAATATCTCCTGGATATGAAAAATTAAAAACACATGTCTACATGAATGGGATTGCATGGCGTGAAATGATCGAACAACGGCTACCACGAGAAGCACTACGATGATTATCCACCGAAGAATACACCAGTGATACAGATTGGATAGCGGCAATAAGGGCGGTCACCAGAAGAGAAGAGACTTTTGTAGAACATGTTGCACTATGACATGATCACCACACCGTGACCAAGGGCGATTCTGGTGGAAAGAGAAAAAGGAAGGAAAAATCTTCTAAACCAAAGAAGCAACGAAAAACGTACACCGCAGAAGAAAAGGCAGAATACAAAGCCAAGAAGGAAGCAGAAAGGAAAAACAAGGGAATAACTACTGGGAAGGGAAAAGTGGAATGTACATATTGGAAAGTGACACATGGAGAAATTAAGAACCATGTCATCCAGTCCCGAAAAGACCACCAACAGTGTACCCGTTGTGGAATGAATAACCACAAATGGGCTGAATGCCGAAAATCAATCCAGATTTCAGCAATAGAATCCAAAAAGACTTATCATAAAAAGGCCCACTACCCGAAATCGCAGCAATGGAAGACCAGCCCGACGACTCCTTTACAATCAAGACATTCTGCATCTCTAAGTCAGCAACAGACAGAAGAAGAAGCACCCCGGGTCAATCAGAGAGAGTGACCAATGGCATGGGACTTCAACGATATGCAGATAACTTAAGTTACTCACGGCACCGATAGCGACAGCAATCGGGTACTCAGAGGAAGCCCTCCCTCCGAAATCGTAATCAAAAATCATGAGAGACTACATGAGTAGTAATCGGGCGTAACCCTGAAGGCCTAAGAGAACAAAGAGGAGCGACCTGGGGAAAGGATTAACTAGTGCCCAGAAGAAGAAAAAAAGTTAGGATAACGGTAAGCGAAAAGTCCCTACGTACGATCAGTGCAACGAGGAACCCCCAGAAAACATTTCAAACCAACGGTGATTGGGAGAACAGGAATCCAAATTTTCAGAACAGCCCCGAAGTACATCCACCCAGACCTATGAGGTGAGTGACAGGGCACATGCGTCAAAGCATCACTAAGTTGTCCAACCAATACAGGGTCCGGCTGAAGGTTAGGAGTGTGATACCGATGATCCAGAATTACTCCCTGAGGTATTAACCAGCTTGAGATGGTACTAAGACCAGTTGGATAAGCAAGCTGGTAAATACGCTGGCCATCTGGAGGGTAATAAGAATTCTTCGTCAAGAAGTAAAGACCGCTAGTAGTGAGCCGCCCAGTAACCGAGCTATTGACATGTTTTAGTTTGTCTGAGGAGACTTTGAGGGTCGAAACTACGCGGGCATGGTAACAAACCCAAAATACACATTCATAACCACGATGACAAAATGAAAAAACATGATCACGTTGCCAGAAGGTAAACGTCTACAGACTCAAATTCCCAAATCAGAACATTACAAGTGTCGGGAAGGACCTGCATACATTGAAACAATTGGGAAACAAATATGCATACTAATACTCTTAGACTCAGGATCAAACATATTTTTGATCAACAAGGCCTTAGTTGAGCATTTCAACATAGCCTATGAAACTCGCCAAAACGCGCTACCTATCTTAGCTTTCAATGGGAAAAGCAACCCCTCTGGTGGCAGACACTTCACTCACCCTCCACTCCTAGAAATAGGAAACAATTGCCACTGCACAAATATATCTTGTCAAGTAGCCGCGGCAGGCAAATATGATTTAATCATCCCATTTGGATGGTGGCATAAGGAACATCCTATTGCAAATATTGCAGACTCAAAGAATTGGGCATTTAATGAGAACTGTTGTCAAGAACACATCGAAGAGGAAGGAATAGGTGGAATGTTTGAATAGGACGAAACCGTAATTTACAATGAGGAAGCCCAATATTGTGGAAGAATAAACCAGGTGGACAATCCTAACCAAATACTCTTGGACATGCTACCACAACCATATGAGAAATACAAATAGCTATTCCTCACTTCAACTGCAGAAACATTGGCAGGCCGACGAATATTCTATCATGTGATCGATCTCAAACCAGGTGCTCAACCACCCTGGGGACCTATCTACCCTATGTCGGCATATCCATCGGACTTGTTAGATAAGTACTAAAAAGAAATTCTAAAACAAGGAAAGATCGTTCACAGTCAGTTAGCAGCTGGGGCCCCAATCCTCTTCGTCCCAAAACCAGATGGCAAATTGCAGCTATGTATGGATTATGGCAACCTTAACAAACTAACAATCTTAAATAGGTACCCCCTACGATTAATGGGAGAACTAGAAGATCGGGTGGCAGGAGCAAAAATATTCACAAAACTGGATCTAAAAGACACTTACCTTCTGTTAAGAATACAGAAAGGGGATGGATGGAAAATTGCTTTTCGAACCAGATACGGGCATTTCAAATAGAAGATAATGCCTTTTGGATTAGTCAACGCACCTGCGACATTTGCAGCCATGATGAATAAAATCCTCCGAGAACTCCTCGATCATGGAGTGGTGGTTTACTTAAACGACATTCTCAGCTATTCCAAGACGGTGGAAGCACATGAAGAATTAGTAGGAAAGGTCCTGGATAAGCTGCAGGGACACCGGTTGGCAATATCAATCACGAAATCAGTCTTCCACGTGGAATCAGTGGAATTCCTAGGATACATTGTTACCACCAATGGCGTCACACTGAGTGAACAAAAAGTGGAGTCCATTAGGAACTGGAAACCACCAAGGTCGGTTAAGGAACTCCAAATATTTATCGGATTTGCCAACTTTTATCACTGATTCATCAAAGACTTCTCAAAAGTCTGTACACCATCACAGAAACGCTAAAGTGAGGAAAAAGTAAATGATTTTGGTGTCCAAAACAGGATACCGCTTTCGAAGAGCTCAAAAGGCGATTTCCACGGCACCAATCTTGGATCATTTTTACTCAGATCGAGAATCAGTAGTGGAATTGGACGCAAGCGACTTTGCACTTGTCTGCGTTTTGTCACAATTTAAGGAAAACAGACTACATGCAGTAGCCTTCCATTCCAGAATATTGAACGACGTGGAACGCAACTACGAGATTCACGATAACGAATTACTCGCTATCTTGGAAGCTTTCAAAGAATGGCGACATTATTTGGTAGGATCGGATAAACCAATAACCGTTTATACTGACCATCAATATTTAGAAAAATTTCGTAACTACCAAGGTTTGGAGCCAGAGGCAGATAGGATGGCCACAAAGACTGGTGGACTATAATTTCCGGATCATTTACCGACCTGGGACGAGAGGAGGAAAGCCAGATGCACTAAGCCGACGGCTGGAGTACCGTCCTGAGGAGGGAGCTATGCAAAGCGAGCAGTCCATTTTAAACCCCGTGTACCTCGAATTAGCACTCATTTATGCTGAAGATGAAGACGAATGATAAGTTTCAGGAATTGAGCAACCAAAGTAGAACATAATTAGGGTGAAACGACTCTCCACCAAAGCTGAACTTCCGACCAAAGAATCAGACCTAGCAGCGGGCCACGCCCTATACACAATTCAGGAATTCACCATACCAGCCCAGGGTCAGGTATTGGCAGATACAGGAATAGCAATAGGGCTACTAAAAGGCACCTATGCAAGAATTGCTGAGTGAAGCGGACTGGCGAGCAAAAAAGGAATTGCAATAAATGGAGGTGTGGTTGACGCAGACAACACAGGAGAGGTAAAAGTCATTATGGTAAAACACTGTGCAGCTGATTGTCGGATTCAACCAGATGACCGAATAGCCGTGCTCATAATAGAAAAAATTGACCCATCAGAGATGCTGGAGGTAGACAGCCTTCAGGAGACGGAACGATCAGACAAAGGATTTGGAAGTTCTGATCTCTCCCCTAAGCAAACCATAGAAGTAGTGGACTCTCCACTCATGGTATCTTTCCTACAGACAGAATAGAGAAACAATGAATACTTCGATATCAAAGACCTGCGGAGTCACCCAAGGTTAACCCAAGAACATGTTATGATAACAAACGCTATTCTATCCCAAGTAGATATGAAGACGTTTAACAGAGACTTCATCACGGAGGTGTTGGCAGCAGGAGAAAAGGACAAGCAATGGGTGGGCCGACAGAAGGAATTGGACATGTGGGAGGCCGAAGGGAAAGAACCACACAAGAACTGGCTTAGAAAACAAGGTTTGCTCTACTACAAGAACTGCTTGTACATTCCAGACAACGAAGCTCTAGAAACCGCAATTGCCAAAGGATGCCATGATTCACCAGTAGCGGGGCATTACGGGCAGGAAAAAACGATCGAAATTGTCACCCAAGACTTCTACTGGAAGGGACACACCCCTTGGATTACCGATTGCGTAAGGTCATGCAACGAATGTCAACACAATAAGTTACCACAACATGCAAAGTACGGATTCCTACAACAACTACAATTCCCTTTCGCCGCATGGACATCTATCTCCACGGACTTCATTACCCACCTACCGGAATTCCAGGGACACAACCAGATCATGGTTGTAGTGAACCAATTCACCAAAATGGCCCACTTCATAGGCTTAGGAGAAAACGCAACAGCCAAGGACATGGCAGATACTTTCTTACAAGAAGTTTGGAAACTTCATGGGCTCCCCACAGGGATAATATCAGATATGGATGCTAAGTTCTCCGGGGAATTATGGGAATCTTTGTGCAAATCGCTAGGCATTAAACGCAAGATGTCAATAGCTTACCACCCCCAGACCGACGGACAAACGGAAAGAAGCAACCAAACTTTGGAAGGTTACTTACGCAACTTCGTCAACTAGGATCAGGACGATTGATATCTGCTGTTACCACTAGCAGAACCTACGTACAACAACTCCACTACAGCCGCCCCTGGGTTATCCCCCTTCTACGCCAACTATGGGTTCCACCCGCAAACAGAATGGATGAAGGAACGGGAAGCTCAGAACCCAGGTGCAGGACTCTACGCACTCTGGATGCAGAATATATACCAACAAGCCAAAACTGCACTGGAGACAATGCTCGAAGATATGGGTAGATATTATGACAGAAAAGCAAAAAAGCCACCTGACATTAAAGTTGGGGACTTAGTAATGCTAAACACAAAGAATATACTGACTAAGCAACCAACAAAGAAACTAAGCCTGAAGCTTTACAGACTATTCAAAGTGTTGGAAGTTAAACAGAGCAACTGAGCCTTAAAACTCGAAATCTCCCCACGGTGGAAAATACATCCTGTATTCCATATATCGTTACTGGAACCATATTGAACCTCAATAGGGGAGGCCAGGGAACAACCACGTAGAGAACCCGAGGATGTTGAGGGAGATCTCGAAGGGGAAGTGGAAAGAATAGTTTAACGTAAGATAATCGCATACACTAGGAAAGTGGGAGACGAAACCGAACATTCAAGAAACTTTGGTATTTTGTAAAATGGAAGGGATTTGCGGAGGATGAGAATAATTGGGAACCCACGGAAGGTTTAACCAATGCTCAGGAAATGGTGGAAAGTTTTCACTGGAAGAAAAACCTGGATATGCCCGAACTGGCCGATGTTAAATGAATTAAGAAAGGTTTTCCTCATGTGGACATGCAAACGCATGAGGTTTTTTACCCTACTCCTTCGATTTCAATAAGGAAGTTAGAATCAAATTGGATTTAGTTAAAAATAAAAGGTATTCGAGGCGAAACCTTAAGCACGAACCATCTCCTCTCCCCTTCCGGCGATTGAAATCTCAACACCATGGGAAATCATCGCCAACTCTACCCCCTCCCTCTCCTCTCCTACGATGGCCTCGCTGCCTAGGAGGATGATAACACTCCCTTCTCCTTCCGCTACTATGGCCTCGCCTTGAGAAAGCGTTTGTCCTAGGGGTTGCTTGAAGGCCCTTCTCATCTCCTCTCCTCGTCCCGCTCTCGCAAGCCTCTCTTAGCGATTGCCCACCGTCCGCTTCACCTCTTTCTACGGTTACAGTCGGCATTACGGTATCCGGACCTCGGTGGAAGTACTTCCTTGGCCACTCGCTGGTCCCTCGCGGGGGAAAGCTTCGCTTACAAACTTCTTGCTACTGGCCTTCGTCTCTTGGTCGGAAAACATTCAGGCATGGCCTGTTTGTCGGTTGTTTCTAGCGAGTTGTTTTGCCCTCCACCCCATCCTCTCGTTTCGTTGTTTCGTCCCGCGGCTCGGTTACAGCCACCCCCACGTCCCGCTGTTGTCTTCCGCTTACAGGGTCAGCTCCGGTCACTCCTTTTGGCTGGCATCCTCTCTGCCTGGTGGCTCCACTCGCCACCCGCGACTGCCCATGGTCGCTATCCTTGGTTACGGTAGTCAATGGTATTGCACTACCTCCTTGGGCTAACTCAATGCCTTGGATCGATGTAATTGCTTTCCGGTTTCTTTCCTGTTATCATTGCCCCAGTTTTACAACCGGTGATGGCCGGCCCCCTTTTGAGTTCTTTAGTCTAGTTTTCTATTCTATGTCTCGGTTGGGTTTTCTTCTCATGGTGTTCTTGTTTGTATTACCTTTCACTTTGTATTGGTTAGGCTTTACTCTCCTTGTTCGTCGTCCTCGGACGGGTTTTTGATTTTTAGGGGGTAGGAGGTTACGGCAAGTGCTTTTCCTGTTGTTTACTGCTTGTGGGGTTTTGGGGTTTTACATTGTCGTCCGCTTAGCCGGCTTTGTACTTCTCTCTTGTTCACAGGATCGTGCGGTTGGGCCCATACCAGAGGGTCTTGGGATGATGGCTTTTTCCACTGGCGCCGGGTTGGATTGTGGGGCTTTTTTCTGTCATAGCTTGCGCGGCATATAGGTTTCGGGCCTTGGTAGTTGTAACCGAATATACTTGAAAAAAAATAAAAAAAAAAAAAAAAAAAAAAAAAAGGGCGAAACCTTAATGTGGGAGCTTGTGTTAGGCACCTTGGAAGCCCATGTATGAAATACTGGAATCCAGCCCACAGACCACCGAGGGCACAGACCCCTGTGCACAGACCTCAAAAATACGGCTATCATACCCCTCCGGCCCCGACGTTTGGACACTACGTTCGCTGCAGCACCTGTGGTAGTTGCACTCTCACTCCGAAAGTCCCCTCATGGAACCACTCACAATAACACCAGATACGTGGCGGCTGTCCGTCCGACCGGATGCTGTTTACAGGATATATGAGAAGAGAACCTAGCGAAAATTATGCAAAAGGTTCGAACCAAATCGGTTGCCGTCGCATAAAGCTATAGGCCTTCAAAGTCAAGTGAGCTGAAGGAATCAAAAGAGTGGACGCCTGAGCGAAGGCCCTCTATGAGAGAATTAGACTCTAGTACGCATAATGGAGACCAACGGTCCCACTCAGAGCCAGTTAGTAAGGGAGAGGCACTGCACGCAATTAGCCATCGGTGCGATTGTGGGCAAGAGTCATCCCGAAACCTGACCCTTATGCAGCCTAAGAACTCATACACGTTGAATGGTCTGACAACCATGAAGTTGGCCACTTCTTACATGGCTCAGTGAAGAAAGTTATAGTGCTAGCACCTATTGGACTACAAGAACTCTGTAAACCTATTGTTGAAGGGAATAACACACACTCACAATTAGATGAATATTGTATGTCTTCATAATGCTAAGCATGTAGTCCAGCAGTTGTCAGGGTCAGAGAGTGTTCGCACTTTTTAGTTAGTGGTTATATGTTAGCCCGCAAACACTCAGACGCGGAATATAAATATCAAAGTACCTCCCTTGCTACAAGAAATTATTAAGCACCGGAGAAGAGATCTTATCAATATATAAAGTTATCACGCTACAAATCCTAATCTCACTCGATCATCTTTTTATTACCTCAATTACTTCTCATTAGAATATAGTTAACCATGAGCCTTCTTAGACAAATCTCCAGATACACGTACCCAGGCTTAGTCAGATATCATAGTCCCATTATCGGCTACCCCTAACATCAACCAACAGCTACAATAAGTCAGCGATCCAACCTTGAGTCCATTTTGGAACGATTTGGTTTTCAGCAGTCTTATTCCATGTCTACACCACAGGAGAAGGGATTTAGTCTATATTGCTCTAGTCCTGAGGATTTATGTTGTAATTGACAGTGTTACCAAGAGGCTATCAGTTCTTTAATGTATACTACCACCACCACCAGGCCTGACCTTGCTTATGCAATTGGAGTTTTAATATGCTTCTCTCATGATTGAGCGGAGAGAGATTGGGCTGGAGTAAAAAGAATATTCGGTGATTTGCGGGGTACCTTGGGTCTCGTTTTCACCTGGCGAGGAGATCTTTCCCAGCTGGAATGGTTTACCTGCTGTCAACTCAAGGGAGGATGGTTGGCTAGTTATGCTGACTTGGATTGGGAGGGTAACCCGACTACCTTGAAGTCAACCAGTGAGTATGTCACTCGACTTGGAATAAAAGGTATTATTTCCTGGAGGTCTACACAGCAGCCAACTTGTGCTCCGTCCATGGCACAGGCAGAGTATATAGCTTGTGCTCATGCAGGATCCCAGCTTGAGTAAATGCGTGGGCTACTTACAGAGATAGGATTTGAGTCTCTGAGCGGAGAGCCAAGCTTCCTGTCTTGTCAAGTGGTTGACAAGTCTCATTCGCCCTACTTTAACATTGTTCCACCGAAGTTCACTACAATTCTCTTTTGCTACAATCGAGCCTGCATTGCCAATGTTGGTGATGAGCATATCAAGACGAGTCACAAGTCGATTGGAGTTAAGTACCATGGCAAATGGGACCGGGTTACTCGTGGGGAGATAGGCTTGCGCTATTGTGAGACAAGGCAAAGGGTTCCTGATGGGTTTACTAAGGCTTTGTCTGGCAATAGTCATAGGAGATTTTTGGATTTGATTGGATTGGTAAACCAGGGGGAGCACTTGGATTGAGTGGTTTTCATGCACTATAGGCAGGGGAAGTGTTGGATAGTAGCCTATAGGGCATGGGTTATGCAGTTGAGTGGAGATGCAAATATGCGGATATGCGGATATACACATATGCAGTGTTGCGAGCATGTGACTAGGAGCTTGAAGGTCATAGGACATGTGGCTTTGTGGTTTCCGGCGGTTTAGCACCTAGCACGGGGTTGTTGTTTTGATACCCTATGCCGGTTGGCATAGAGGTCTTCGTTTTATGGTTTCTTTCATATCCTATGCCACTAGCCATACTGAAGTTTGAACTTTGTTGAGGCTCTGGTTATGGGATCATAAAGGATTATAGGATGCTTCTAGATCGTTGAGGATTAGGTTTTGTCAGCAGTATGTGTTTCTTTAGAGTTCGTGGAGTTTCCAGAGGATTTGGTTGTCATTAGGTAGAGTGAGAGATATATCTCTCAGTGTGTCCCTAGCTAGTGGCACCCTAGAGTGAACCAGATCTCCGTTCCTCCATCTTCGGTATTTCCTCCTAGAGCCTATAGTGATCACACTTTTGTTCCTTCCTTCATCCGTCCTTTCTTTAGGTTCAAACAGAATCTGCCAATCAATGAAATACGCCAATTTCCAAATCCCGCCTCAGTAGGAGGTAGGGAAATTCGGTATTATCAATACTGCAGGGGACAGTGTGGTCCTCCATCAATTATATGAGAGTAGGCGCTGGTATGGGCTGAAGGTAGGTTGGTTTATCCTATGATATTGATCGCGTTTTTTATGGAAGCCGGAATTGCCTATAGTGTGATGGGTGGGTTTGCTGGTGCCTCCCCTGGGAGGAAGGGGTCACTAAAAGTATTTTGGCGAAGTTTGTGACCCCCGGAAGGGCACGAGGTGCGCACCTGGTTACTTAATTATAACTCTAGGCTATAGAGAGAAATGCGCGAATGATTTGTTAGTCAGGTTCTGGGTTCGCCTGTTAATGAGCGATGGCCTGAGTGAGCATTTACACGGGACTTAATTGAGAAAAGATATGTTCTTGGCCAAGGAGGGATGTGGGGGGTGAGCAAAAATGGGTACCACAATACTGTAACACCTTGAGCTATAAATGCAGTATACCGGAAGCCATCAACCCTACACACACCTAAAAATCGTGTGAAGGCATTTCCTTGCCCCAATCTAGGATCACAAAGTGTCACTCGCAATGAGATAGTAGAGGAAAGATAAGTTTTTGTTAGAAGTCATTAATGCTAATCAGCACACTCCTACAACAGCTCATGGTTCGGACAAAGGATCTAGGCGAAGGGTTCGTATATGCGCTGCAGATCGATTCAGCGCTGGAAGCAAGGCGATTACCAAAGACTAAGATGAGTGAAGAGTCGGATGTGCGGAGATTGGGATGCTCGGCGCAGGGGCTGGGAGCAGTGGGCGCTCTTTGCGGTGTCCGTTTTTTCTTTCCTTAGCAAGGAAGTACACGAAAGGGGGTAAGAGGGAAAGAGGGCATATGTGGAAGAAGGCGGATATGTGTGCCGCGATCGATGGAAGGATAGGAGAACGACATCATTGTGGTTTGTATAAACTGTCATTATCGTTGGTTGGCTGAGCGCCTGAGCGAGAGAACGAAAGTGAATGAGAGGGAACTTTCTCCACTCCAAGTTGTGAGCTAGCAATCGAAGTCGTTTTTGTTGATTTAACTCTTGGCGTTTTGTTTAGTTTCGCCGTCACTGTTTCGTCGTGGCCGTTTAAAAAGTTTTCAGACCGGTGAGTACGATACAACACAGCGAGGAAAACCCCCTCAGGACCCCCGGGTCGTGGAACAGCCATGGAAACTCATCCGGGTACTTCGGGGCACCCCGGCCGAGATGAATCAGAGAATCTTGTCGGTTTTTCTCCTGGACGGCAGAGCCGCTTTCGCAAAAGTTCTACCGGTAAGGGTAACAATAATTTGCACGCTCCTGATCCCTATCTGCCACCCCCCAGCCTCATCGTGCACCCACTAAGGCCTGTTAGCTTCTGGGCACTGGAAGGCAAAAAATTGTAAAATGCATCCTTCTATTATACCGCTAGAGCACCGCCGCTGATGGTTGTCCACCACGACCAACCAAAGGGACCCTTTTTCTCCCACTTCCAAATGATTAGTAAACACAAGAATTCTAGTGAATTATCCCATAGGCTGTTAAGACATTCCGGTCCAGATCACAATTAGAACACTAGCCTATTTGAGTCATCGTGATCAGAAGAACGTTTGACTCCCAAGAGGTCTAGGGCTCAGAACACCACAAAATCCGTACTGCTCAGTATGGCCATGATAGAAACCAGAGGGTGCGCGTATATTTACTCCCGGTTACTCAAATAGGCTAGTGTTCTAATTGTGATCTGGACCGGAATGTCTTAACAGCCTATGGAATAGTATTGTGCGTGGTTTAACCGAACATCAACGAAGAGGAACAACTTCGCTTATGACAACAGCACTCCCCCACCAACCCTGCCATACTAATAACCAAAATATAAATTAAAAATAGTACTTGGCCTAACTACAAATAATAGGAGGCATACCGGTAGTATCATAAGCAAAAAGAGGTTGGCTAAACGGCTTGGTTTTGGTCCAGCTAGAGCAATTTCTTCAAGTGGGGTTGAAGTTCAGAGTGTGGGGAGTAATGGGTTCCCACAGATCTTTTGTGTTCGGTTAATTTTGTCCATACACAATATCCATATGTGTGGGGGTATATACTCGGAATCAACTACAGTACGTCCGAAAACAGTGGAAGAGCATGGAGATTCGATTTAAGGTCTAGGTTACCTTAGTATCGGTATATGCAGGGAAACTCATGCGAGGGGTTAGTTTTTGTTTTTCTCTTGAAACTTGACGATTTCAGGAGTTCGTGCAAGCGACAAAGTGAAGTCTTGTGTCCTTTTGAATCTTGATCTTTTTATTGCGATGGTGGGAGCTTTCATTCTGCAACAGACGGATCTTGTCAAGCAACTTGTCCCTTTGTTGTGATGCTACGAAAAACGGCATTCCCGGTCTGCCGTAAGATAACGTGATGTCTCAGGGCTCGGTCCTACAGATACGGCCCTCCGGATGAGCTGATTGGACCAGTGTTCGTCGACAAGGCAGCAAGATAATAATAATCCCGCTTTTCCCCAGCCTTGAGTGCTTCACCAGGTAATCCTACCATCCTCAAGAACCCATCCTCTGAATCCTCATCGAATCTGCAACGTTCCAAACACTAAAAAAAAGGGGAAATGTCGCAATCTCGTCTCGGACCAAATAGCAACTCTTTCAATAACAGCAACTCCTTTAATAATACCAACTCATTCAACAATTCTAACTCATTCAACAATGTGTGTAACCTGAACACTGGTAATGTTGATGAGAGGGCCGAGATTCTCGCATGGTTATCCCCACTGGAACCCCGGATACGGCACCAAGATATTAGAGAGCACCGAGTCGAACATGTGGGAAACTGGCTTTTACGATCAGAAGAATATCAGAATTGGCGCGATGGCATTCACAGTGGCGAACGGAGTAATTCGACCTTGTTTTGCTACGGAGATCCGGGGGTTGGGAAGACCTACATTAGGTGAGAGGCCGTGTCCTCCATGAAGTAAGAGTATTGCTAAGAACCTGTCATGCCAGCTCATTAGTAATAGATACATTAGGCAATTGGACAAAGGGAAAAAATATTGCAGTCGCGTGCTTCTACTTCGACTTCGCCGCCCAGAAGGAGCAATATCCGTTGAGAATCCTAAGTTCCCTCCTAAAACAGGTTGTTTGTGGACTCGAAGAGATTCCGGCAAAGATTGTCCAAGCCTTTCGAGATCAGAAAAATGTCATCGGGGGCCGGAGGCTGGGATTGGGCGAAATTGTGGATACATTGCAGGATATCTCGTCCTCGCGGCCCACCTTCATATGTATTGATGCCTTGGATGAATGCATGGCGGAATATCGGGTGGAGCTGCTTGATTCACTCAAACAAGTTTTACACAAGTCCCCGAGCACTCGGATATTTCTGGCCGGAAGACCGCAAATCCGAGATGAGGTGGAGAGACATCTTGCTGGGAGGGTGGCAGCCGTATCCATTATCCCCACCAAAGATGATATCGTTCGATTCCTGCGAGCGAAACTGGAAAAGGATACAAGACCGGACGCGATGGACAAGTGCTTGGAGGCGGACATTATGAAGAATATTCCCGAGACGGTCTCAAAAATGTAAGTAGGAAGCAAGGACACTGAAAGAGATATGTAAAACCAAGAGCTGACAGATCTATGTCCAGATTCCTGCTAGCGTCTCTAAATATAAATGCGATCCTACAAGAAACGACACTCCATCGAAGGCGAGAGAAGCTCAGTACAATGACACATGGCTTAAGCTTGGGAGGCGCATACGATGCAACCATAGGGCGGATAAAGGAACAAGAAGGGGATGGAGCAAGACTCGGGATGGCGGCTCTCATGTGGATTTCGCACTCTGAGCGACCGTTAAGTGTCGATGAGATATGTCACGTACTAGCGGTCGAGCTAGGATCAACCGACATTAATACTAACAACGTTCCTTCCATCCGGACAGTGTTAGGCCGTTGTAAAGGACTTGTGGTAGTCAGTGAAGGGTCCTCGACTGTTAGGCTGATCCATTTCACGCTGAAAGAGTATCTCTCCGGCCATACCGACTTGTTTGGCAGCCCTCACTCGCGAATAGCGGAGACCTGTTTGACGTATCTCAATTTCCAGGCCATTAAGAATCTATCGACCAGCCCCTCTCACGACCTCGGAGGTACATCCTTCCTAGGATATTCTTCGTTGTATTGGGGAACCCACATGCGAATGGACCTCTCAGATCGCTCAAGATACCTTGCGTTCACCCTTCTCAATCAATTTGATGACCACATATCTGCTAAGTTACTTTGGGAATCAGTCAAAAAGCAATTCTCTACTAGCTGTATCAAGCCATTTTCTGCGCTGCACTGCATTTCATATTTTGGCATTGCCGAAGTTGCAATTGATTTGATAAAGATAAAGAGATGGGATGTGAATCAAAAGGATAGTGCAGGTCTGACGCCACTTATGTGGGCAGCGGGGTATGGGCGTAAAAGAGTAGTAAATTTTCTCATGCAGCAGGAGCATACTCAACCTAATATACCGGACACACGATATGGTCGAACAGCACTCTCATGGGCTGCTGGAAGTGGGCATGAAGGCGTAGTCAGATTATTTCTTCGTCCGCTATTTGTCAATCCTGGGAGTATAGGTCATCGGTGGGGAGCGCCGCGAGTAGCGAGTGTAATATCAGGAAGGAAATACGTCAACCCCGACAGGCCGGACAATGGTGGCCGAGCACCGCTCTCGTGGGCCGCCCGTAATGGGCGCGATGGAGTAGTGAAACTACTCCTGGAACGGCAAGACGTTAGCCCTGATAGGCCTGACAATCATGGCGAAACACCGCTCTCGTGGGCCGCTAGGAATCGGCATGATAGAGTAGTGAAGCTGCTATTGGAACGGGAAGACGTTAGTCCCGATAGGCCAGACAGCCGTGGCCAAACACTGCTCTCATGGGCAGCAGAGAATGGGTGTGATAGAGTAGTGGAGCTGCTGTTGGAAAGGAAAGACGTTAGCCCCAATATGGCAGACAATTATAGCCAAACTCCACTCTCGTGGGCCGCCCGGAATGGGCGTGATGGAGTAGTGAAGCTACTGCTCAGACGAGAAGATCTTAGCCCCAATATTCTGGACTATTACGGCCGAACACCGCTCTCGTGGGCCGCCCAGAATGGGCATGATAGAGTAGTAGAGCTCCTATTAGCACGAGAAGATGTTAGCCCCAATATGCTAAACTATTATGGCCGAACACCGCTCTCGTGGGCTGCCCAGAATGGACATGATAGAGTAGTAGAGCTACTGTTGGAATGGGAAGACGTTAGCCCCGATAGGCCAGACAGCCGTGGCCAAACACTGCTCTCATGGGCAGCAGAGAATGGGTGTGATAGAGCAGTGGAGCTATTGTTGGGAAGGAAAGACGTTACCCCCGATATGCCAGACAATTATGGCAAAACACCGCTCTCGTGGGCCGCCAAGAATGGGCATGATGATGCAGTGAAGCTTCTATTAGCGCGAGAAGATGTTAGCCCCGATCGGCCGGACAATGATGGCCAAACACCGCTCTCGTGGGCCGCCCGGAATGGGCGTGATGGAGTAGTGAACCTGCTCTTGGAACGGGAAGACGTTAGTCCCGATAGGCCGAACAATTATGGCCAAACACCGCTCTCGTGGGCCGCCACCAAAGGGCATGATGGAGTAGTGAAGCTACTGTTAGAGCGGGAAGACGTTAGCCCCGATAGGCCCGACAATTATGGCCACACACCGCTCTCGTTGGCCGCCGGGTATGGGCATGGCGGAGTAGCGAAGCTGCTCAGGGCCCGAAAGCCCGCAACTCCCAGCGCGGCATAAGGTTTTGGAGACATCAATTCTTTCGACGTCTTCATGTCTACCCATTCGCCCATTTTACAGCATTAGTAGATGCTTCACGACTATTTCTACCCTCTCCCCTAATTCTCATTCGGCCTCCCAGGGTAATCAGATTGTCTTGTGGATGTCATCATTTATTACTACCAGAAATGTCAATTCGATCGGCGGAGTTTATACCATCAAGTCTGAGATATGTGAATAAAAGACATTCCCCTTCTTGATTTTTTTCCCTTCTCCTTTTTCCAGCGTTCCACGGACTACATTTAGAATTTCTGGGGTAAACTCCGCCTTCTACCATTCTTACATCTCTCAATTCCTTCGCTTAGTAATAGAACGGACTTTGATTAGGATCTAGCATACCGCATTATCTCGAGTTATACGGGTTT
This sequence comes from Tuber microsphaerosporum, assembly GCA_003521225.1. Classification (NCBI taxonomy): domain Eukaryota; kingdom Fungi; phylum Ascomycota; class Pezizomycetes; order Pezizales; family Tuberaceae; genus Tuber; species Tuber microsphaerosporum. The sequence goes on along the minus strand of QOVD01000596.1, from coordinate 48,116 downwards.
TCGCCAAGACCAGGCGTTGCTTAAGGTTGGGTGGTGCCCGGAGTCTAAAATGGGCCTCTTTTATGCCCCAGTCAACATAGTACAAGTGGGCGACCAAAAGTGAGTGGGCAAGAGCAATTTTACCGCAAAAATACCTGATTTCACACTAAGATATCCCACCAAGGAAAATTCACAAAAATATAAACTCTTCATAGAACCACTGAAAACAATGAGGGCATCATTTTCTATATACAAATATCTGTTCAATTCCCAACTTCTCAAGACTGGTATGCAGTTGAACTTTGAAATTCCGCCAAGACACAGTTTTCCCACCAAAAACCACGGCCTTGGTGTGATTTTGAGGAAAGTTTTCTTTCTTATTGCAACTACTCTTCAGATAATTTAAATTCATTCAAGGTTATTATAGAGGTCAAGTAGCCTACATATTTTCTGAGTATTCTATGAACTTACCCCATTTTTAATTCAAGTATTGGTGGTGGAATAACTGTGTAAAAGTGGCCACTTTTGGTGTAAAATCGCTTGTGCCCACTCACTTTTTGTCGCCCACTTGTATGGAGGTTAACGGAGTTTAGGGTGGACGGGGACTTAGCTAACTTTCTCGGGTAGTACCGTACTGTCGTGTGGATGGGGTTCTCCGGCGTTCTTTGATGGGTTATGGCAATTCTCAAAAGCGCTCTAGATAGCTGTGCTACTGAACGAGATAAAGGTCAATGGAAAAAAAAGTAAAGGTGAATGTTTTCAGGGTGCGGTTATTCTTTTTTTTCTCTCCTCCGCTCTTCTCCATTAAATACCCCTTTCCCCACAGTCTAAATTACAAGAACGTCGGTACCAAAGATTCACGATATTTCTATGGTCCTGCGTAATTTTCTCCATGGCCATCCACGTGACCGACAGTACCGTAAACATATACCGGGTTCTAGGTGAGCTGATTGGACAAGGCCTCGGCAAACAAAACGGCAAGACAGTGGTGACCCCCTCTTTTCTTCAGCCCCCGGAACTCTGTCAATCGGCCCTACCGTGCTTTGCTCACGAGCCCTTCTCCGAATCCTCCGCATCGGGTCCACAACCTTCCAAACACCCAGAAAAAAAGCGAAATGTCACAATCTCGCTTCAATAACAACTCGTTTAACAGCAACTCTTTTAATAATACCGTCTTAATCAATAATGTGTGTAACTTGAACAACTCTAGCAGTGCCGACGAGAAGGCTGAGATTCTCGCATGGTTATCTCCACTGGAACCCCGGATAAGGCACCATGATATTAGAGCCCACCGAGTCGAGCATGTGGGAGACTGGCTCTTACGAACAGAGGAATATCGAAATTGGTTCGATAGCATTGGAAGTGGAGAATCTGACAATTCGGCCTTGTTTTGCTCCGGATCTCCGGGGGTCGGCAAGACCTACATCAGGTAAGAAAGCATAACCTCAACGAAGCAAAGGTGCTGCTAACAAGCTATGATGCCAGCTCGTTGGTAATAGATACGCTAGGCGATTGGGCAAGGGGACGAAATGCCGCAGTCGCTTGCTTCTACTTCGACTTCGCCGCCCAGAAGGAGCAATCCCCAACCAGCACCCTAAGTTCCCTCCTAAAGCAGGTTGTTTGTGGACTCGAAGAGATTCCGGCAAAGATCGTCCAGGCCTTTCGAGACCAGAAAAATGTCATCGGGGGCCGGAGACTGGGATTGGGCGAAATTGTAAAGATGTTGCAAGATATCTCCTCCTCACAGCCCACCTTCATATGCATTGATGCTCTTGACGAGTGCATGGCGGAGTATCGGATGGAGCTGCTTGATTCGCTCAAACAAGTTTTACACAAGTCCCCAAGCATCCGGATATTTCTGGCCGGAAGATCGCAGATCCGAGATGAGGTGGAGAAACATCTTGCGGGTAGGGCAGTAGCTGTATCCATTATACCCACCAAGGGTGATATCGTTCGATTCCTGCGAGCGAAGTTGAAAAGGGATGCAACACCGGACGCAATGGATAAGAGCTTGGAGGCGGACATCATAAAGAATATTCCCGAGACGGTTTCAGCAATGTAAGTAGGAAGCAAAGACACTGAAAAAGATATGTTAAACCGTGAACTAACGGATCTGTGTCTAGATTCCTGCTAGTATCTTTAAACATCAAGGCGATTCTACAGGAAACGACACTCTATCGGAGGCGAGAGCAACTCGGTACAATGACTACCAGCTTGAGCTTGAGAGGCGCATACGATGCAACTATAGGACGGATAAAGGCGCAAGAAGGGAATGGAGCAAGACTCGGGATGGCCACTCTGATGTGGATTTCACATTCCGAGCGGCCGTTAAGTGTCAGTGAGATATGTCACGCGTTAGCGGTCGAGATAGGATCAGCCGACATTAATGCCAACAACGTTCCTTCGATCCGAACAGTGCTATGCTGTTGTCAAGGACTTGCGGCCGTCGATGAAGGGTCTTCCACTATTAGGCTGATTCATTTCACGCTCAAGGAATATCTTTCCCGTCATACCGACCTCTTTGACAGCCCTCACTCGAAAATAGCGGAAACCTGTTTAACATATCTCAATTTCCAGGCCATTAAGGACCTTTCCGCCAGCCCCTCTCGTGACTTCCGAGGCACGTCCCTCCTGGGATATTCTTCGTTGTATTGGGGAACCCATATGCGAATGGGGCACTCAGATCGTTCAAGATACCTTGCCCTTGACCTTCTTGATCAATTCGATAATCACATATCTGCCGAGTTACTTTGGGAGTCTGTCAAGAAGCAGTTCTTCACTAACTACATTAGCTCTACCGAGCCATTTTCTGCGCTGCACTGTGTTTCATATTTCGGCCTTGTCAAAGTTGCGATTGATTTAATAAGGACGAAGAGATGGGATGTGAACCAAAGAGATAGTGCAGGTCTGACCCCGCTTGTGTGGGCTGCGAGGTATGGGCGTGAAGAAGTAGTGGAATTGCTCTTGCAACAGAAGCATATTCAACCCGATAAGCCAGACACGACATATGGTCGAACGGCACTCTCATGGGCTGCTGGGAGTGGGCACGAAGTGGTAGTCAGGCTATTTCTTGGTCCGCTATTTGTCAATCCCGGGAGCATAGGTCGTCGGCGGGGAGCGCCAGAAGTAATGGGTGTGCTGTTTGGAAAGAAATACGTCAACCCCGATAGGCCTGACAATTATGGCCAAACACCGCTCTCGTGGGCCGCCTGGGATGGGAGTGATGGAGTAGTGAAGCTACTGTTAGAACGGGAAGACGTTAGCCCCGATCGACCGGACAATGATGGCCAAACACCGCTCTTGTGGGCCGCCCGGAATGGGCATGATGGAGTAGTGGAAGTACTGTTAGAACGGGAAGACGTTAACCCCGATAGGTCCGACAATTATGGCGAAACACCGCTCTCGTGTGCCGCCTGGAATGGACATTATGGTGTAGTGGAGCTAGTCAAGGCCCGGAAGCCTGCGACTCCCAATCCAGCAAAACGCCCTGGAGATATCGCCTCTACCGGTGTCTTCGTGCCCACCGTTGCGCGTCTTTTAAAACATTAGCAGAAACTCAACCACTATTTCTATACACTCCCTTAACCCCCATTCGGCCTCCCAGGGCCATCAGATCATCCGGTGGACCTCGCTATTTCCTTAGTACCGGAAATTTCAAGTCAATCTGGGAAGTTTATGCCTCAAGTCTGAGATATGTGGATGAAGGGCATTCGCTTTTTTGATTTCCCCCTTCTTTTTCTGGCGTTCTACGGACTAAATTTGAATTTTTCTCGGGGGTCCCGCCTTCTACCATCCTTGTATTTCTCAACTCCTTTGCCTAATGGTAGAAACGGACTTAGGTTGGGGTGCACCGCATAGTATTGTAGCAGAATCTCTTTCGGGAGATCCCTCAATCGTCCCTCTTATATGTACTGTACAATCGAAAGCCAAATGTAACGATCTTGAAGATCCAATCACACCTATCGTATTCCTTGCTTGCTTCTGCCCTACTCCCTTCCGCCTACCAACAATAGAGCTACATAGAAGGTAGGGCGGGATACATATCACATGCTCCAATAATTCGAGCTTCCACAATATACATACGACACAGTGCCGGGGCGGCAACCTATCGTATACCTATAAGACCCCCTCGGCCGAGCTAATGTAAAAATCGTTGAAAATAATCGAAGCGGAGGTAATGATCGGCGAAGAGGGTTTTACCCAGCAGAGTGGAATAGCTGATGTGAACACACGGTGTCTGTGTTAAGAGGTGAAGGAGTTGAAGATTTCTCCCATTGAGTGTGTAGAAAAGAAAGTCAAAGTGGAAAAGTTGAGAACAAGAAGATCAATGCGAGGGCAAGAAAGAAAGAAAACAAATAGGTGAAAACTTCCAAGGCTTACGTGTCCCTCCACCAGTGCATACGCGTACCGCGGCAACAGAGTGCGGGCATTCCCCACACTAACTGCGGCTATTTTCAACAAAAACACTTTAGATATCAATGGAGATGCAAGAGGGGGGTTCCGCATGGGGTGTACAGAGGGAAAGGGGAGGGACCCAGTTCATGTTTTTTAAATGCACAATCAACTCCCAGCATTAGGGACAAGCATATTGTGGATCCCACTTGGCTCTTCCTTAGTGTACTTCCCCCTAGGCACAATCCCTCTCATTTACTACCAAGGTCCCATTTTAAAGTTTTTTCTCTAACCATCCTCTGGTCTCCGCAGGCTAGCGATCTAAAATCCACTGGTTATCAGATGACTTAATTTATAACCACTTTCTGCAACATGAACTCCTCTGGCAAAAGACGACATTTCCCGGGGTCAAGCTTCATAGTTCAGGATTCCGGTTTCCGTTATTATAGCTCATAGCTGTGATTTGTTGTACTTGTGTAGCGACTATTGTTTACAATAGGGTAACAGATGGTATTATTTAAACACTAATAGAGCGAGCTGGCTGTTAGTTGAAGTATGGTGATAATACAAATACTTAAGCTCTTATTGCTACGGCAGCGGCTGTGGATTGATGCTGCGTTTTAGGAGCATCCACCCATGTCCGCAAAGTTGCCATGCCCTTCCTTGTACCTAAAAAAGAAAATATCCGTCAATAGTAGCAGAATAGTAGGGGTCTTCTAGATAACTGTTTCTGGATATGCCTCTAGGGACATCGTAGACTCTTGCCCCAATTTTCCTTACTACAGTGCGGAATGATATTTTAAACGACGATGACTAGGCGGCTGCTGGACCGCCCACAGGCCATGTTATTATGCAGTTGTGCGGATATGCGGATATGCAGGGATGCGGACATGAGGCTGGGAGGTATCCAGTGATAGGGCATGTGGCTTTGTGCCGAACAGCGTTTAGGCACTTAGCAGTGGGTTGTTTTTTTCACATCCAATGCCGCTAGGCATCGAGTATTTGGTTCCATGGTCTCTTTCATACCGGTACCCTATGCCACTATGCATACAGGAGTTGGCACACTGGCAGGGCACAGGCTTTAGGTATCACGGAGGACCATGGGATATCAAGATGGGTTCTAGATTGCTTGAGACCGCTCGGGGTTGGGTTTTGTCAGCTGAATGTGTTTCTTGAGAGTTACCTAGCTTCGGGAGTGTTCTATTCTTGTTAGAAAGACGGAGAGATATATCTCCGAGCCTGTCTTTAGCTAGCGAGTGGCAGCCAACTAGTCCACAGTTCCTCCATCGCCTCCCATCCCATCTCTATTCTTTCCTTCTTTTGTGCTCTCTTTAGGGTGGGATGCCTTTGCCACTCAAATCAGGTTACTAGTTCGGGTAGAGGCTCTTAAGCCAGGAGAACTTCTGTATCAATTTTGCTTCGGTAACTTGACGTTGGTCGTCCAAGGTCAACACCCACCTGAGTTACTATAAGAATGTATTTTTGAGGAACTGAGGATCTAGGGATCCCCATCTGATCACTCGCAGTATTTATCCGTGTGGGAGTATATACCCGGAATCAATTACGCCCCGAAGCAGTGCAAGAGCTTGGAGATTCGTTTTTAAGGGCCTAGGTTACCATAGTATCGGTACTTGACGGAAGCTCATGCGGGAGTTACTTTTTTTTTTAATTACGACAATTTCAGAAGTTCATACAAGCCACAAAATGGAGCCTTGCCCTTTTTGAATCTTGATATTTTTATTGTGAAGGTGGAAGTTTTCATTCAGCAAAAGACTGATCTCATTAAACAACTTGGCTCGATGTTGTGATGCAAGCCTCGCAATGGGCCAGCCCGGGCCGTGAATTCTTAAGCCCGGCCCAAACCCGGCCCAAACGATGGTTGGCCCGACCCAAACCCAACCCAACCCAAACAAAGCCCGGGCCACCCGGAAAGCCCAAACTATTCTGGTGCAGGGATTCATCCAATTCTATTTAAAGAGTCAATTATTTTAACTTTAGAGACATTGAAGCTGCGCTGATTCTAGGAAAAAAAGATGATGAGAGTTTTATGAGAGTGTGATCTGGATGAAAGAGAAGAATAAATATCTAGAAAACAGCGTAAATAGGAAGAATGATTCTCAGAGATGAATTGCCTAAACGATTCTAGAGATTCTCCCCACTCCGGTTGTTGATTGCCAGCTTCGGAGATATTGTAGCGCTTGAATCGTATCTAAACTAAGGGAATGTCGTGAATCACTAATTGTTCGTTTGGTGCCTGAGAATATTCTCTCCGGTTCTGCTGACATAGCCGGTATGCTATGAATATTAAGTGCAGATGATATTTCTAAATCTTGGAGAAGGATATTATCAGACAGAGAGGACCTGTGAAAAATCAAAGTCAGGCTGTGCGATGAAAAGGGGTACTTAAAAATAAGCGGTTCAAAAGTTCTCAACAAAATACTAGTTTGAAGATGACGCAATCCCTAGGGTTCAGAGCACATTGGTTTAAAAGCCGAAGATGTGAGTGATATCATGTGACGTGATAAATATAAGGGACAATTATTTCGGGCTTTTTCGGGCTACCCGGGCTTGCCGCCTGGGTGACCCGACCCGGCCCAAACACCTGGACTCCCGACCCGGCCCAACCCGACCCGATCTCAGCCCGGGCTGGCCCAATCAGCCCGGGCCCAATTGCGAGGCTTGTTGTGATGCTACGTAAAACGGCATTCCCTGTCTAAGATATCGTTATGAACTGATTGGACCGGTATTCGTCAACAAGGTGGCAAGATAATAATAACCCCGCTTTTCTTCAGCCTTAAGTACTCCACCTTTGATCCTACCATCCTCAAGAGCCCACCCTCTGAATCCTCATCGAATCCGCAACATCCCAAGCACCAAAATATAAAAAAAGGGAAATGTCACAGTCTCATCTCGGGCCAAATAGCAACTCTTTCAATAACAGCAACTCCTTAATAATACCAGCTCATTCAATAACACTAACTCATTCAACAATGTGTGTAACCTGAACTTTGGTAGTGCTGATGAGACGGCCGAGATTCTCGCATGGTTATCTCCACTGGAACCCTAGATACGACACCAGGATATTAGAGAGCACCGAGTTCGAGGGTGTGGGTGACTGGCTTTTACGATCAGAAGAATATCAGAGTTGGCGCGATGGCATTCACAGTGGCGAACCCAATAATTCGGTCTTGTTTTGCTACGGAGATCCGGGGGTCGGGAAGACCTACATCAGGTAAGAAACCATATCCTTCATGAAGCGAAGGTGTTACTAAGAGGCTGTGATGCCGGCTCGTTGGTAATAGATACATTAGGCGATTGGGCAAAGGGACAAGATGCCGTAGTTGCGTGCTTCTACCTCGACTTCGCCGCCCAGAAGGAGAATCTCCAATGAGCATCCTGAGTTCCATCCTAAAACAGGCTGTTCGTGGACTCGAAGAGGTTCTGGCAAAAATCGCCCAGGGTTTTCGAGACCAGAAAAATGTCATCGGGGGGAGGAAACTGGGACTGGGTGAAATTGTGGAGATGTTGCAAGATATCTCGTCCTCACGGTCTACCTTCATATGCATTGATGCCCTTGATGAGTGCATGGCGGAGTATCGGGCTGAGCTGCTTGATTCACTCAAACAAATTCTACACAAGTCCCCGAGAACCCGAATATTTCTCGCCGCAAGATTGCAAATCAGAGACGAAGTAGAGAAACATCTTGCTAGGAGGGCAGTGGCTGTATCCATTATACTAGCCAAGGATGATATCATTCGATTCCTGCGAGCGAAACTAAAAAAGGATACAACACCGGATGCGATGGACAAGAGCTTGGAGGCGGACATCATAAAGACTATTTCCGAGACGGTTTCAGAAATATAAGTAGGAAGCAATGCCACAGAAAGAGATATGTGAAACCATGAGTTGACGGGTTTGTGTCTAGATTCCTGCTAGTATCTCTAAACATCAAAGCAATCCTACAAGAAACGACACTCCATCGAAGGCGAGAGAAGCTCGGTACAATGACGGATGGTTTGGGCTTGGGAGGCGCGTACGATGCAACAATAGGGCGGATAAAAGCACAAGAAGGGGGTAGAGCAAGGCTCGGGATAGCGGCTCTAATGTAGATTTCACATTCTGAGCGGCCGTTAAGTGTCAGTGAGATATGTCACGCGCTGGCTGTCGAGATAGGATCAACCGACATTAACACCAACAATGTGCCTTCGATACGGACGGTGTTGAGCTGCTGTCAAGGACTTGTGGCTGTCGGCGAAGGGTCCTCGACCACTAGGCTGATCCATTTCACACTCAAAGAGTATCTCTCTGGCCATACCGACCTGTTTGACAGACCTCACTCGAAAATAGCGGAAACCTGTTTGACATACCTCAATTTCCAGGCCATTAAGGATCTTTCGGCCAGTCCTCCTCGCGACCTCCAAGCCGCATCCCTCCTGGGATATTCTTCACTGTATTGGGGAACCCACATGCGAATGGAGCTCTCAGATCGCTCAAGATACCTTGCGCTCGCCCTCCTCAATCAATTCGATAACCACATATCTGCTGAGTTACTTTGGGAGTCTGTCAAGAAGCAATTCTTCACTAGCTGTGTCAAGCCATTTTCTGCGCTGCACTGCATTTCATATTTCGGTATTGCCGAAGTTGCAATTGATTTGATAAGGATGAAGAGATGGGATGTGAACCAGGGAGATAGTGCCGGTCTGAAGCCACTTATGTGGGCCGCAAGTTATGGGCGTGAAGAAGTAGTAAAATTGCTCATGCAGCAGGAGCATACTCAGCCTGATATACCGGACACACGATATGGTCGAACAGCACTCTCCTGGGCTGCTGGAAGTGGGCATCAAGGGGTGGTCAGGCTATTTCTTGGTCCACTATTTGTCAATCCTGGGAGCATAGGCCGTCGGTGGGCGCCGGACGTAATGAGTGTGCTATTTGGAAGGAAATACGTCAACCCCGACAGGCCGGACAATGGTGGCCGAGCACCGCTCTCATGGGCAGCCAGGAATCGGCATGATAGAGTAATGAAGCTGCTGTTAGAACGGGAAGACGTTAGCCCCGATCGGTCAGATAATCATGGCCAAACACCACTCTTGTGGGCCGCTAAGTGTGGGCATGGTGGACTAGTGAAGCTACTGTTATGGCGGGAAGACGTTAGCCCCGATAGTCCAGACAATCATGGCCGAATACCGCTCTCGTGAGCAGCCGGGGATGGGCATGATAGAGTAGTGAGGCTACTGTTAGGACGGGAGGATGCTAGCCCCGGTAGGCCAGATAATTACGGCCAAACTTCGCTCTGGTGGGCCGCCTTGAATGGGCATGATAGAGTACTAGAGTTGCTATTGGAACGAGAAGATATCAGCCCCGATAGGCCTAACAACCGTGGCCAAACACTGCTCTCATGGGCCGCCCGGAATGACCGTGATGGAGTAGTGAAGCTACTACTCAGACGAGAAGGTGTTAGCCCCGGTAGTCCAGACAATGATGGCCAAACACCGCTCTCGTGTGCCACCCAGAATGGGCATGATGGAGTAGTGAAGCTACTACTCAGACGAGAAGATGTTAGCCCCGATATGCCAAACAATTATAGCCAAGCATCGCTCTGGTGGGCCGCCTTGAATAGGCATGATAGAGTAGTAGAGTTACTTAAAGCCCGAAAGCTTACAACTCCCGGCTCCGTATAAGATATCACCCCTTCCACCGTCTTCGTACCTATCCATGTGTCCATTTTAAAACATTAGCAGACGCTTTACGAATGTTTCCATCCTCCTCTAATTCTCATTCGACCCACAGGATGATCAGATTATCTAGTGGACGTCGCTATTTGCCACACCGAAAATGTCAAGTCGATCAACGGAGTTCATGCCATCAAGTCTGTGATACATGGATGAAAGGCATTCACTTTTTTCATTTTCCTTTTTCATTTTCTGGCACTCCACGGGCTAAGTTTATAATTTTTTTCGGATAAGCCCCGGTTTTCATTATTATTTTATTTCTCAATTTCTTTGCTTAATAATAGAACGGGCTTGGGCTGGGGTGTAGCATGTAGTAAAACATTATACCAGAATTTCTTTTAGTGGATCTCCCAATCTTAACTCTTATATGCGCCATACTATGAAAAGAGAAATGTAACTATCCAGAAGATCTATCGCACTTCTTTCTCCCTTCTGCTCTACTCTACCCCCCCCCGAAGGCCAGGCGGAATAGGCAGAAGAAAAGAGAAGCTAAAGAAGCAAAAATAGAATCAGAACATGTCTCGGGCTTGGTGAAAAAGTCGAAAGAAAGTTCCTTGCAAAATTTTCACTTTGTCTAGAGATGGGTGTTATTAAGCTACAAACGCGAAACCAGTTGCAAACAGAATAAATTATTTCCAACTTCCTGAGATCTCAAGAAGACTAAGCCAGTTTGCAGCACCATAAAATTTAGCGGTTGTAGAAGTACACTTGTACCATATGAACTATGATGGTATAATAATTCCAGTAGTAGAACTTTGTAGTAGAGGGACCGTAGAGGGAGGGCAGATATCCGGAAGCGCACGTATGGAAGAGCACGGAAGCATGGACTACGTGTGTGGCACACTAAGGCATAAACGGATGTGTGGGTTATATCATACATGTAGAAGTTCTCTCTTATCAGGTAGTGGTCAGCTAACGACTCCAATAGACAACCCACACCTCGACATCTCCAATCGCCAACACCTCTGCGCCATTTTTTCACCTCCATCAAATTATACCCCGCTTTCACCCTCTAGCGTGGGATATCTCTATCTAGGAGATGAAGTAAGAGAATTCATGATGCCGCTAATCGTATGGGCTCAAGTACATTATTACCTATCTCATCCTCTCCAACTCGTGATATTATTCGAAGGAGCGAATATTGGTTGAACCTAAGTTACCTAACCAATCTAATCTAAGCAATCATATAACTCACGGGGCGATTCTAGTACAGCCGCATTTGCAAAGTTCTCATACCCTCCCGAGCACTACGAGCAATTGGAAACACTTCCCTAACCCTCTCCCTCGATTATTCGGTATGATAAATTGTGATAAAATTTTACAATGCCCCTCGGGACATATCCAAAGGTTTTGAGAGGGCTCTTGTTGTCCTGTTGCTGTAAATAGGTATTGCTCTTAAGGTACAAGGATATGAGAACTTTACGAACGCAGGTGTATAGAGTCTGTTGAATATTATCATATCTCTGCTTTTGGTTTTGGTTTTACCAGAATGCAACACTTCCCAACCGATTGCCACCCCTCCGCCCCCTCAATCCCCCCACCTCATCCAGGTCACTGGTCAATGGAAATATCTCACCCACCGGGCTCGCACTAGAAGGAAGGAAGATATCTATAAAAGGATACTATATTTTCCTAGCACACACACGTAGTAAAAAGCACGTAGTGGGTCAATTAAGCTACCTCTATCTTCCTCTATTCTGCCTCAGCCTGTTCCACTGCCATGAGAAACTTGAGGTAAGAGGTGTACTATTGGGAGAGTAAATGGCACCACAATTTCGTAATACCCTAGGCTACAAACGCAGAATACCGGAACATCACCGGCCCCACCCGGACTGCGAGCCGGGTGGATGTTTCCCTACCAGAGAGTAGGATCACAGAGTGTCACTCGACACAATGTAGAGCTTGATCAGTTTGCATAACGTATCATACAATAGGATACGACAGCAAGGCTCCCTCAAATTGTGACGGATCGGCCATCGCTCTTGCAGGTATCTCTTAACTGATAATATTTGACCATTCGGGTGTTTAGCTTGCAGGGTATTGCAAGAACTACCGTTTCTTCCCCGCTTACATTCTACCCACCCCTCCAGGTTCCCACATCCTTCCACGGCCCTAGGAAACGCTTTGGTAACCCTCCATTTCTATCATTCATTGAAAAAAAATTGTGATTGTGATAAATGTTCCCAATGTCCTCAAAGTTACCTAAATTGCTCTTGCTCCACCGCTGATGTGTATTATTTTTAGAGTGCCAGGAAGGGCACGAGAACTTCACAAACGCGGCCGTGCCATATACCCCAGCTAGACCTCAAAAGTCAATCTTTGCCTCAACAGATTCTAGCTTACAATATCGTTTTTTTTTTGCTATAAGCTTTTGCTCATTCAGGCGTTTACCATACAAATATTCCTCTCTTCCTTGCTTTCGGCTCGCCTTCCTAGGGATTCGGCCGTTTGGTGGGTGGTGGATCTCTACTCCAGAAAAGCAAGAAAAAAGCGTAATGTTAGTTTGGCTATGCGAAAGAGGCGATTTGGATAACATGGATGCACAGCTGAAGGTCACCAGACACCTTCCCTAGTTTCACCATCCTCCCCCAAACACCAAATCCGATAGGGCTTCAACCAACCCCCACACACAAACCAGCAATAAAAGTGGTTCGCCGAGCATTTTTCAATGCTCGACTACATCCACTCGTTCTCACCGGGGGGTTCGAACTCGCGCTGGTTGTCGTTGCGGGTTGGTGCGGACCAGTTCCTCAAGCCATTAGACCATCGGAACTGGTCGAAAGATACCTTTCTTCTTCAAATTTTAAGTGCAACATCCTTTTGACAGGAATTTTTCCAAAAAAATAACCCCCCGATAGCAATGTAAGAAGCTCTGCAACCCTCATATTACCAGGATTTCAATTCCTAGCTTGAGTCACTTAATTAGTCTAGCGCCCATAGACTAATGAAGAAAACTATAATACTCTCGTCCTCGACGGTGCTTTTAATAACCGAGGGTGCAAGAAACAAATCGGGGCCAACTCAGCGGGAAGCTACCTTTACCTTTCAAGCAGTTGATGTTGGAAACAGCCGCACTGTGAAGCCACAGTAGTTCCCGCATGCACCGGCGGAGGGACACGCAAGCTAAGGTATGAAAAGTTTTCTCACCTTTATTCCTCCTTCCTTTCTTCTTGTCCTTTCCTCGCTTCATTCCTTTCTTCTAGTCCACACCTTTCCTAGACACTTTCCTTTCTCGACACTCAAGTCAATCAATCATGAGCTTCATCTCCGCTTAATACAAACTCCCTGCCTTCGCTCAAGTCACCACTCCACTTCGCTGCGTAAAACCTCCTTCGCCGATAATTACCTCCGGATCGATTATTCTCAACGGTCTCTGTTGGAAATTCCCGCACCTTTAGGCAACAGTACGCGTATGCGCTCACGAGACACGCAAGCGTTGAAGACTTTTCTTTTATAAAATCTCCTTCCTTCTTTCCTTTCCCTTCCTATCTCTTCTTTTCATTTCTCAACCTATCCTACAACTCCTCAACCTCTTTAATACAAATTACTCTCGTTTCACTTGAACCTCTTCGCTTCACTCGGTAAAATTCTTCATTCCGATAATGACCTCCAGTTGCAACATCTCTATTTGCAATGGTCCCCCGCAGTCCAGAATCCTCCCCTCGGCCGTCCCTTGGCACGATCAGGAGTCCTACCCCTACCCGCGAAAAGTACTATCTCACCCTACAGGGCCCACCATCCAAGCCAAAGACGGTCGTCCTAGGATTTCGCTACCTCAGACAAGTGATATTTCGTGATGCCCCACTTGAGACTTGTGGCCAAGCAACCACGAAGTTATCCATCATATCTAAGTTACCCTTCCAAAGAGCAAGCACGTCAAAGTAAAGAAAACCTGAAGCGGTATATGAACCCCTTAGAGTCGGTTTGTGCACTTACTCTCCTACAGCCCTCCTATCGACCGACCCCTCCCCAAAAAATACAAAAAGGCCCAACCCCGAGAATTGCCAGGCAATCTGCAAAGGTATGAGTCTATTCAAGCTACTGAGAGTCTTCGGGAAGTTAGGTTTGCTGACTTGGTGTTATTACACTCTTCAGACTTTTGGGGAATTTGGGCGGCCCCACCTTTTTACGCTATTGGCCGCAATTTTGCGGCCGCCTTTTTATGCCAGTCCCACCACCACCATCCCCACCTCCAGACTCTGCCAGGGGATCTGTCGTTGTTCCAGCTGGCAGCAAAGCCCGCCAGCCGGTTGACGAGGGGGTGAGCCCCAGTCAAGCCACCATGGAAGCAGGGGGTAGGACTTTTTAAATGGGTGGGTGGGTAGGACTTTTTAACCGGGGTGGGTAGGCAAATTTTTTATAAGAATTTAATGAATTAACTTTCTTATTTAATCCAATATTCTTAATAAGAAACCATTCCGAATACCATTAACCAAGAAATATGCCATCGGAAAAAAGTGAAATCTCTATCATACAAAGAGCCACCCTACCTTTTGCTAACCATACTATAAGCACCTTCACCCTATCACTGAGTTTAGTTTATGGTAAAAAATTAAAAAATTCTACAGAAAATTTAGAAAAATAATATATAGTTAGCCACGAGCAATACCTGAACTAAATCAACATGTGCAATCATCACGAGACCCACGACCAAAATAACACGAAAACTGACGAGTCAATGCATCTCCCGGTTCCGATAAACTTCAATTACTTACCATTCGAACACATCCCAAACAAAGAAGGAAAGGAAAGAAAATACATATCCGGAAAGCACCCCCCACCGTCCACAATAACCAAGATAAAATGCGCCCCCTAAAACTATGGTGAACCTGAAACAAGCAGAAATAACACCCAATAATTCACCGCAGTCGTAGGGGTAACAATAATTTGCTCTCTTCTGATCCCTATTTGTCACCCCCCAGCCTCGTCATGCACCCACTGGGGCTTGTTAGCTTCTGGGCACCTGAAAGCAAAAAGTTGTAAAATACGTCCTTCTATTATGCCGCCAGAGCACCAAAGAGACACTTTTTCTCCCCCTTCCAAACGATTAGCAAACACAAGAATTCTAGTGAATTATAAGAACAATGCTACTTTACCGGCCACATAATTCTCTGAATATGGGTAACTTTTTTTTATGGCGAAAGGAATTCTAAAAGTCCTCAGTTTTCCCCCCCTTCTTTCTTTCTATTTTTTCAGGAATTAGTACCAGTAGTGCAATTGCATTCAGTGGGGCCGTATCGTACTGTGAGTTTCGCTTAAGTCTAATACCGCTAGCCTTCGTCAGCTGGATTAGAGTTTCACCCTAGTAACTCGGAGATACTGTGAATTCTTGAACTTAGCTGCTTGCGATGTGCTAATCATATCGAGCACTTCTAAGAGAATGTTTCTCAGCCCTCAAGAAGTCTACAATAGCATGTAACACATGTCAACCTGTCCTCTTTGATCACAACGGAGGGCCCCCGAGCTACAATGTATGACATAAGTTGATTATGCTTACAATATTTCCTCTCCAGGATCTGCTCTGTTCCAATTTTCGGGCTATGTTGAGGGGCACTGTGTATAGTGTACGGGAATGTATAAATTGAATGATGTTGCGTTTTGGGAGTATATATTTAGGGCGGGGTGCCCGTCCCGCACTCTGTATGATTTATGAGATTCTGGCCATGCCAGCTTAACAGCCGGTGATATGGTGCCGGTACTAGTACCGGTACTGTAGTCTACAGTATCCCCAGTTTACCTTTACCATTACTTGTATTTATCTGAATTATAGGAAGCTATCTTGCTGGTATAGTGCCCTCATGGGGACTGTACTGTAATATATGGAGGTACAGCGTGTAAGCTTTGCAGGTTCCACAAACGAGGACTGCCACCCTCACCCCCTATAACCTTCAAAACTTACACGCTACACCTCCGGAGAGTACTGGTAGGGATAGCAGAGGTGAGCTACCGGTACCGTAGGGGCCATGGTGGAACCTTCGCGATTAACACAGGGGCGTGGTTACCCGGACCAAAAACACGGCCAAAGCAGTGCCAAGCCCTACAATAGCAGTACGCCCGACTCACCCTTAATAGAGGGGTTTAGCCAGGCCGTGCTAAATGAGAACTGTGCTGTTGCCAGAGGCAACGGGCCGATACACCGTGGTAACGCCGCTAGTTGAGGTGTTTATATTTTGGTAAAAGATACACGATTTGTCAAATTGAGGGGTTTAGCGGACCGTGCTATGAGCGTTCCGTGCTAAATTTGAGAGTTAGTTTCTCAGAACATGTGGGAGTCAACTGTGTGGATTTAGCAAATCGGTGCAAAAACAAGTTTACCTCTAGTGATGTAACTGTGGCGAGTGAGATGACAAGCCCCATAAGGAAATTTGGAACTCTAGGATGTTGATACAGGATAGCGAGGTGCTGTACTGTAGGCGACTACCGTACTCCGGTAAGGCGCTGAGTGGAGAGCCCTTCCTTGTTGATTGCTATACAGAGGAGTCTATATAATACCATAGGACAGAGACCTACTGGTCGCGTCACCAAAGTTGTCGGCGCAATCGATGGTAGGTACAGCACGTGCACCCGTAGGCCATTCGCGAGTTTGACAGTACAGTACTGCATACGGACTCTGGGTGAGCCGGTTGGGCCAAGTGTTTGCCAACACAGCGGCAAAGAAAACAGTGACCCTATTTCTTCAGCCTCGCGAACTCCGTCAATTGACCCTGCCGCGCTCAAGAAATCATCGTTTGAATCCTCTGCATCCAACCGACAACCTTCTAAGCCATAACAAAAAGAGAAATGTCGCATTCGCATATCGGGGTGAATAGCAACTCCTTCAACAATAATTCCTTTAATAACAACTCTTTTACCGTCAATAATGTGCGCAACGTGAATAACATTGTTAGTGCCGACGAAAGGGCTGAGATTCTCGCATGGTTATCTCCCCTGGAACCGAGGATACGGCACGATGATATTAGAGCCCACCGAGTCGAAGATGTCGGAGACTGGCTCTTACGAACCGAGGAATATCGGAAATGGTTAGAAGGCATTCGCGGTGGAGAATCCTGTGATTCAGCTTTGTTTTGCTACGGGGATCCGGGGGTCGGCAAGACCTACATCAGGTAAGAAAGCACATCTTCTATGAAGCAAAAGTGCTGCTAAGAAACTATGATGCTAGCTCCTTAGTAATAGACACGTTGGGCGATCGAACAAGGGGACAGAATGCTGTAGTTGCGTGCTTCTACTTCGACTTCGCCGCCCAGAAGGAGCAATCCCCAACGAGCATCCTGGGTTCCCTCCTAAAGCAGGCAGTTGGTGGACTAGAAGAGATTCCGGCAAAAATCGTCGAGGCTTTTCGAGACCAGAAACAGGTCATCGGCGGCCGGAAACTGGGACTAGGTGAAATTGTGGAGATGCTACAGGATATCTCGTCTTCGCGGCCCACTTTCATATGCATTGATGCTCTAGATGAATGCATGGCCGAGCACCTGGCAAACCTGCTTAATTCACTGAGACAAATTCTGCACAAGTCCCCGAGCACCCGAGTATTTCTGGCCGGAAGATTACATATCCGAGATGAGGTGGAAAAACATCTTGCTGGGAGGGTAGCAGGTGTGTCCATAACACCCAGCAAGGATGATATCATTAGGTTCCTGCGAGCGAAACTAAGAGAGGATGCAACACCGGAAGCAATCGACAAGAGCTTAGAGGAGGATATTATAAAGAGCATTCCCGAGACAGTTTCAGAAATGTAAGCAGGGAACAAGGGCGCTGGCAAAAATATGTAAAGTTATGAACTGACAGATGTGTGTATAGATTCCTGCTGGTATCTTTAAACATCAAGGCGATCCTACAGGAAACGACACTCCATCGGAGACGAGAGAAGCTCGGTATAATGGCAAACGGCCTAGGGTTAGGGGATGCATACGATGCAACCATAGAACGGATAAAGGCGCAGGAAGGGGATAGGGCAAGACTCGGGATGGCCGCTCTGATGTGGATTTCGCATTCCGAGAGGCCGTTGAGCGCGGATGAGATATGTCACGCCCTTGCGGTCGAGATAGGATCAACCAGCATTAATACCAACAATGTGCCTTCGATCCGAACAGTGTTAAGCTGTTGCCAAGGGCTTGCGGCCGTCGATGAAGGGTCCTCCACTATTAGGCTGATCCATTTCACGCTCAAGGAGTATCTTTCCAACCATGCCGACTTGTTCGACGGAGCTCACTCGAAAATAGCCGAAACCTGTTTAACATATCTCAATTTCAAGTCCATTAAGGATCTTTCCGCCTGTCCCTCTCATGGCCCCCGAGGCACACCCTTCCTGGGATATTCTTCCTTATATTGGGGAACTCACATGCGAATGGAGCTTTCAGATCGCTCAAGACACCTCGCGCTCAACCTTCTTGATAAATATGATAATCACATATCCGCTGAATTACTTTGTGGGTCAACTGGGGAGTGGTACTTTCATTCCCTCAAGCCGTTTTCTGCGCTACACTGTATTTCATATTTCGGCATTGCCGAAGTTGCAATCGATTTGATAAGGAGGAAAAAATGGGATGTGAACCGGAGAGATAGTATGGGTCTGACACCACTCATGTGGGCTGCGAGGCAGGGACGTGAAGAGGTAGTAAAACTACTCTTGCAACAGAAGGACACTCAACCTGATATACCAGATATGCGGTATGGTCGAACAGCACTATCGTGGGCTGCTAGGAGTGGACATGAAGGGGTTGTCAGGCTATTTCTTGGTCGTTTATTCGTCAATCCCAGGAACATAGGCCGCCGGTGGGAAAAAACATTCCGCGTACTATTTGGACGAAAATACGTCAATCCTGACAGGCCAAGTAATGGCGGCCAAACACCGCTCTTGCTGGCCGCTCGGAGTGGGCGTGATGGAGTAATGAAACTCCTATTGGAGCGGGAAGACGTTAGCCCCGACAGGCCTGACAATAATGGTCAAACATCACTCTCGTGGGCTGCCGAGAATGGGCATGAGGGAGCAGTGAAGCTACTGCTGGGACGGGAAGACGTTAGCCCCGATAAACCAGACAATATTGGCAGAACACCGCTCTGGCTGGCAGCCCGGAACGGGCATGATAGAGTAACGAAGCTACTGTTGGAGCGGGAAGACGTCAGCCCCAATATCACAGACAATTATGGCCAAACACCGATCTCGTTAGCCGCCAAGAGTGGACATGATCGAGTAGTGAAACTGCTCTTGGGACGGGAAGACGTTAGCCCCGATAGGCCTGACAACCACGGCCAGACACCGCTCTTGCCGGCAGCTCGAAATGGGCATGATAGGGTGGTGAAACTACTCTTAGGACGGGAAGACGTTAGCCCCGATAGGCCTGACAATCGTGGCCAAACACCGCTCTCGTGGGCCGCGAGGAATGGGCGCGATGGGGCGGTGAAGCTACTCTTGGAGCGAGAAGACGTTATCCCTGATAGGCCAGACAATGATGGCCGAACGCCGCTCTCGTGGGCCGCCGGGAATGGACGTGATGGTGTAGTGAAGCTGCTGCTAGAACGAGAAAATGTTAGCCCCGATAGACCAGACAATTATTGCCAAACACCGCTCCTGCTAGCCGCCAGGAGTGGGCGTGATGGGGCAGTGAAGCTACTACTAGAACGGGAAGACGTTAGCCTCGATAGGCCAGATAATCACGGCCAAACACCGCTCTCCTGGGCCGCCTGGAGCGGGCGTGATGGAGTAGTGAAGCTACTACTAGAACGGGAAGACGTTAGCCCCGATAAGCCAGATAATCACGGTCAAACACCGCTTTCGCTGGCCGCTCAGAATGGGCGTGATGGAGCAGTGAAGTTATTATTAGAACGGGAAAACGTTAGCCTGGATAGACAGGATAGATATGGCCGAACGCCACTCTTGTGGGCCGCTCGGACTGGGCGTGATGGAGCAGTGAAGCTACTACTAGAACGGGATGACGTTAGCCCCGATAAACCAGATAATTGTGGTCAAACACCGCTCTTGTTAGCCGCCGGGAGCGGGCATGGTGGGGTAGTGAAGCTACTACTAGAACGGGAAGACGTTAGCCCGGATAGCCCGGATAAATACGGCCGAACGCCGCTTTCATGGGCCGCTCGGAATGGGCGTGATGGAGTAGTGAAGATACTGCTAGAACGGGAAGACGTTAGTCCGGATAGGCCGGATAAATATGGCCGATCACCGCTCTCGTTGGCCGCTCGGAATGGGTCTGATGGAGTAGTGAAACTGCTGCTGGAACGAGAGGACGTTAGCTCAGATAGGCCTGACAATCGTGGCCAAACACCGCTCTTCCTAGCTGCGCGGAATGGACACAGTAGGGTAGTGAAGCTCCTCAAGACCCGAAAGGCTACACCCCCCATCTAGTATACGGCTCTGGAGATATGACACCCCGGCGTCTTCAAGCCTAGCCACGTACCCCGTTTACAACATTAGCAGATACTTTCCTATTGCCCGCTAACTCCTCCTTCGATTCTGATTCGACTTCCCGGAGAATGTCTCGTGAACACACCGTTTGTTTGTACCAGAAATATCAAGTGAATAGGCGGAACTTATGCCATCTGGTCTGAGATATATGAAGTACATTCACTTTTTTGATTTCCCTTTTTCATTTTCTGGCGTTCCATGGGTTAGGTTCAGAAGTTCCTTCGGATAAGCCCCGGCTTTCTTTATTCTTGTATTTCTCAATCCCTTTGCTTAATAATAGAACAGACTTGTGTTGGGGTGCAGCACATAGCAGAATCCTCCTTGGGGGATCTCTCAATCTTGTCTCGTATATGTTCCATACAGTCAAAAGACAAATGTAATGATATCGAAGATCTATTGCACTCCTTTCTCCCTCCTACTCTATCCCCCCCCGGAAGGCCGGGTGGAATAAGCAGAAGAAAAGAGAAGCTGAAGGGGCAAAAACAAAGTCAGAAAATATCTCCGACCCAGTAGAACAGTTGAAAGAAAGCTTCTTGCAAAATTTCCACCTTACCCGGAGATAGGTATTATTAGGCTGCAGGCTCAAGACCAGCTACAAACAGAATTAATTATTTCCAACTTCTTTGAGATCTCTATTAGAAGTCTTTGGTACTGCTCGGCATGCTCAGCGTATGGCTTTATTTTCAGATAAAGGCTTCGGATATGTGCTTGATTTCAACGCATCGCCGAAAGCAATGCGACTATGAAAGAGTCAGATGTACGGAGAGCCAAATGTGTGGAGGCTATTGAAAGCGGAAGTTCTTTGATGCTTGTCTTTCGTCAGCACGGGAGTCCGCTAAAGGGAAAGGGGGCATACATGGAAGAGAACGGACATGTGTAGCGATCGTGAGAAGGACAGGGGAACTTCGCTGGTCTATACACGCTCCTATCTTTACTGTTAGTTGAGGAATGAGCGTGTGGGCGAGAGGGAATGAGAACGAACTTCCCCACAGCTGTGCGTTGGCGATCGAAGTCTTTTGTGCTGCTTTACTCTTGGCGTTTCGTTTCGTTTTGCCGGCGCCGTTTAAAAATCCGAAGAAGACTACGCTAGTTTGTAACACCATGAAGTTTAGCAGTTGCAGAAGTACACTTGTATCGTACGAACTATGATGATATAGTAATCCCAGTAGCAGAATGTGGTATTATGATATTAGGAGCGTCGAGGGAGCGCACATATCAGGAAGCGCACATATCTGGGAGCACAAGAATATAGACACTGTGTGTGGGCACACTAGGGCATGAACGGATGTATGGGCTATACGTGTAGAAGTTTTCTCTTATCAAGTATCTAGCCGTTAGCTAACAACCTCCAATAGACAATGCCCACCTCGACATCTCCAATCGTCAACACCTCTGAGCGATTCTTCCACTTCCACCAAATTATACCCCTTTTTCGCCCTCACGCGCGGGATATCTCTATCTAGGTGATGAAGTGAGAGAAACCACGATGCCGCTAATTGTATGGGCTCAAGTACATCATCGTCTATCATTCTTTCCAATTCGTGATTATTCCAACGCGAGATTGTTGGTTGAAGGTAACCAATTTAATTTAATAAATCATATAATCCAAGCGGGGATTCCAGTATAGGTCTGTTGGATATTATTACACCCACTTCCGGTTTTAGTTTTACTGGAATGCAATATTCCCCGACCAATTTGGTCCTGGCTTTTACTATCTCTTTCGGCCCTTCAGCCCCCTCGATCCCCTCACCTCACTTGAGATATTAGCTGGTGGGAAAATTTCGCCTGCCTAGGTCCACGCTGGAAGAATGAAAGATATCTATAAAAAGGTCATGTATTTTCCTAGTATACATGCTTAGTAAAGAGTATGTAGTGAGTCAATTAGGCTATCGCTATCTCCTTCTATTCTACCTCGACCTCTGTTCCACTCCAATGAGAAACCTGGGGCAGGAGGTGTACTATGGGTAGGAGGAAACGGGCCCCAAAACAATACAATATCCTAGGCTGTAAACGCAGTATACCGGAACGTCATCGCCCCACCCGGACCGTGAGTCGAGTGGGTGTTTCCGGGCCAGAGTCTGAGATCACAGGCCGTCACTCGACATAATGAAGGGTTTGAACTGTTGTTTATATAGCCTATCATACAACACAATACAACTAGCAAGGCCCCCCCAAGACCTGACAGGTCAGCCTTTACTCTTCCAGGTGTCTCTTTACTGATAATATTTGACTATTCGGGTGTTTAGCTTGCAGGGGTACTACAAGAGCTACCATTTCTTCCCGGCTTGCATTCCGCCCACCCCCTCAGGGCCCCAGAGTTACTGGGCCAAGGCCCGCTCCCGTCAGTAGAGTAACAGCGATAGTAACCCATCCTCATAAGGTACCGTTAATGAAAGAGGCTATGTATAATAACCTGACATTTATTTTCCCCTATACAGTAGAGCCGCATCCGAGTCCGCCAGGTTCCCACATCCTTCCACAGTCCTAGGAAACGCTTGGGTAGCCCTCCCTTTGTATTATTGATTAGGAAAAAATTGTGACTGTGATAAACGTTCCCGATGTCCTCAGAGTTACCTAAATTGTTCTTGCTCTACCGCTGATTTGTGTTATTCTTCAAGTTGGAGTGCCAGGAAGGGCCCAAAACCCCCACAAACACGGCGGCACCATATGCCCTAGCTAGACCCCAAAGTCAATCTTTGCTTCAACAGATTCTGGCTTACAATATCTTTTTCTTTTTTTTTTTGCTATAAGCTTTTGTTCATTCAGGCGTTTAGCATGCAAATATTCCTCTCTTCCTTGCTTTCGGCCCGCCTTTCTAGGGATTCGGCCTTTTGGCAGATGGTGGGTCTCTACTCCAGAAAAGCAAGAAAAAAGCGTAATGTTAGTTTAGCTATGCGAAAGAGGCGCTTTGGAGGTATTATTAACATGGGTGCACAGCTGAAGGTCACCAGACACCTTCCCTAGTTTCACCATCCTCCCCCAAACACCAAATCCGATAGGGCTTCAACCAACCCCCACACACAAACCAGCAATAAAAGTGGTTCGCCGAGCATTTTTCAATGCTCGACTACATCCACTCGTTCTCACCGGGGGGTTCGAACTCGCGCTGGTTGTCGTTGCGGGTTGGTGCGGACCAGTTCCTCAAGCCATTAGACCATCGGAACTGGTCGAAAGATACCTTTCTTCTTCAAATTTTAAGTGCGACATCCTTTTGACAGGAATTTTTCCAAAAAAATAACCCCCGATAGCAATGTAACAAGCTCTACAGCCCTCATATTACCAGGATTTCAATTCCTAGCTTGAGTCACTTAATTAGTCTAGCGCCCATAGACTAATGAAGAAAACTATAATACTCTCGTCCTCGACGGTGCTTTAGAAATCCTCCGTTTATACTCTCACCCCCCCCCCATGGCCACCAAATCCAACGGTACATCGTCATTCAATGGGATCATGATTTCCTGTATATCCACCAGGACCCAACACAGGAATTAAAGAAAGAAAGAAGAAAAAAAGCCCCGCTTTTAGGACTAAACCCGAAGGCTGCCCCTGAGTTCTATCTTTGCACTCACTAATTTAACTAAAAGCCGAGTATGAGAGGAAGAATAGCGTACAAAATTTAATAACCGAGGGTGGAAGAAACAAATCGGGGCCAACTCAGCGGGAAGCTACCTTTACCGTTCAAGCAGTTGATGTTGGAAATAACCACACTATGAAGCCACAGTGGTTCCCGCGTGCACCGACGGAGGGACACGCAAGCTAAGGTATGAAAAGTTTTCTCCCTTTTATTCCTCCTTCCTTTCTTCTTGTCCTTTCCTCGCTTCATTCCTTTCTCCCAGTTCACACCTTTCCTAGACACTTTCCTTTCTCGACACTCAAGTCAATCAATCATGAGCTTCATCTCCGCTTAATACAAACTCCCTGCCTTCGCTCAAGCCACCACTCCACTTCGCTGCGTAAAACCTCCTTCGCCGATAATTACCTCCGGATCGATTATTCTCAACGGTCTCTGTTGGAAATGCCCGTACCTGTAGGCAACAGTACACGTATGCATTCGTGTGAGACACGCAAGCGTTGAAGACTTTTCTTTTATAAAATTTCTTCCCTTCTTTCCTTTCCCTTCCTTTCTCTTCTTTTCATTTCTCAACCCATCTTACAGCTCCTTAACCACTTCAACGCACATTACTCTCGTTCACTCGAACCGCTTCGCTTCACTCGGTAAAATCCTTCATTCCCAGCATGACCTCCACCTGCAACACCTCTATTTGCAACGGTCCCCCGAAGCCCTACCCTTACCACCGGAAAGCACTATCATACCTCACCCTATAAGGCCCGCCGTCCAAGCCAAAGACGGCCGTCCTAGGGTTTTACTCGCAGACAAGTGATATTTCGTGATGCCCCACTTGAGACTTATGGCCAAGCAACCACGAAGTTATCCATCATATCTGAGTTGCCCTTCCAAAGAGCAAGCACGTCAAAGTAAAGAAAACTCGAAGGGGTATATGAACCCCTTATAGTCGGTTTGTGTGCTTACTCTCCTACAGCCCTCTTATCCACCGACCCCCCACCAAAAATACAAACAGGCTCAACCCCTAGAATTGCCAGGCAACCTGCCGAGGTATGAATCCCCTCAAGCTATTGAGAGTCTTCGGGAAGTTAGGTTTGCTGACTTGGTGTTATTATTATACTCTTCAGACTATTGGGGAATTTGGGCGGCCCTACCTTTTTACGCTATTAGCCGCAATTTTGCACATACTCAACGGCCGCCTATTTAGGCCGGTCCCACCACCATCCCCACCCCCAGACTCCGCCGGGGGATCTTTCGCTGCTCCAGCTAGCAGCAAAACCCGCCAGCCGGTTGACGAGGGGGTGAGCCCCAGTCAAACCGCCATGGAAGTAGGGGGTAGGACTTTTTAAGAGGGTGGGTGGGCAGGCTTTTAGCCGAGATGAGTAGGCAAATTTTTTATAAAAATTAATGAATCAACCCTCTTTTTTTAATCCAATATTCTTAATAAGAAACAGTTCCGGATAGTTACCATTGACCAAGAAATATGCCTTCGGAAAAAGTGAAATCTCTATTATACAAAGAGCCATCCTACCTTTAGCCAACCATAAGCAATTTCTCCCTATCACTTATTTTAGTTTATGGTAATAAAAAAAATTCCAACAGAAAATTTAGAAAAAAATTAATAATAGTATGATAGGCCGCGAGTAATACTTGGACTAAATCAGCATGCGCAATCATTCATCCCAACACCCACGACTAAAATACCACGAAAACTGACGAGAGTCAAAGCATCTTCCGGTTCCGATAAATATCAATTATAGTACTTACCACTTGAACATACCATCTGAAAGAAAGAAAGGAAAGGAAATACATAACCTAGAAAGCACCATCCCCACCACCGCCCCGAAACAACCAAGATAAAAGTGAACCCGCAGAAACAACACCCACCGACCCACCACAAAGCGCTACACTCTACAATCATCAAGTGAGAATACTTGTACATAGCCACCCCCGCTACATCAAACATTCAGTCAACATTTCCCCCCCTCCCCCCAAGATAATCCCACTCCC
>QOVD01000596.1:0-12208 GCA_003521225.1 Tuber microsphaerosporum | reverse complement strand
CCCCTCCCCTTTTATCATAAGACTTTATTCAATTCGATTCGATTCAGCACTCCCAGCGTCGGTCGGTCGGTCTGCCGGCTGCCGGTAGTTCTATATATCAATTTACTCACCTACCCGGCGAGAATTTATTTGCTTACTTATTATGTATGGTAGTGGGTTGGGTGGTACTATATCATATGTGCAGAAAACAGGCTGGTTAGGATATCATGCAGGGCAGGTTTCGTTTCGTTGGTGGGGCACGCCTTACGAGTGTCTTTTTCTCTCTTTCCCTTCTTCTGCGTAGGGAATAGTAGGTGTTCAGCTGTGCTCTGGGTGCGGGGGTATATTAGAAGGTAAGAGGGTGGGGGATGGTGTTGTGGGGGTATGTACCGATTCTCACAGTAGACTCATGTAAACTTGAGAAACCAGAACAAGGCCAACAACTTTTAAATCAATCAATCAGTGGCACTCAAGCCCTCGTTACTAACTGGTATACACAACTCCACAATTCCCCCTCCACTCCATAAGTGAGAAAGAAAAAGCCACGTCAGCAAATTCCCGCTCAGGCACAACACTCCTCCCGAGTGATATCTCATGTCTCTATCCTTCCTCGATCATTACATAAGCCTAACCCCAGCCTGCTTGCTCTTCTTCGCAGCACTCTGCACCGCATTCTCAGTAGCTGAAGCATTAAGGCTACTTGCCGCCTCGCGCTTCTTCTCGTCCTCAATCTTCTTAAGCCTCTTCTCGGTCTTGGCCTTTCCACTACCTTTTCCATGGAATTGGTGGGAGAGATGCTTGAATGCCTGTACACGCCCATCCGATGAATACATTAGTCTCCTATTACCATTACCATGCCAATAAGGAAAATGGTGTATACGAACCTCCTTCTGCGACATCTCCCGGCCGAATTCGTCCTTGTAGCTAAGTTTGACGTCGGGTTTATATTCCTTGAATCTCGCCGCCATCTCCTTCGCCTCCTGCAGATCCCTCTGCTTGTTTTCCCATCTTGCGTGCTCCTCGCGTTCCCTCGCGCTCATGCGGTCGAATTTTCCACTCTGTCTGTCGCGCAGACGCTGGGATTTGGCTTTCTCCTCGGCTTCCAACTCGCGCAGGCGCTTTGCCGTGCGGAACTTCTCCCGGTCACGTTGGAGGTTTATTTTAGCGTTGGATTCGGAATCCCGGGTTAGGAGACCGCGTTGGTGGAGCATTGCAAGTGTTGCACCGATACCGTGAGTTATGGTGGTTTCCTGGGCAAGACCGGTAGATGAGATTTCTCCAGTTTCGGAGCCAGGCTTTATTTCTGGCTTGCTGTCCACGTCCATTTCTTCCAACCCGTCTTCGTCTTCATCCTCCTCCTCCTCGTCTACCATGGAAGTGACTGGAGGGGGATGAGCGGGTGCGTTGGAACTGGGCTTTCTTCGTTCCGGGACGGCCGGCGCTCGGAGGGTAGCGACAAATTCAGAAGTTTCGTCGATCACTAAACCTGGCTCCTCTTCCCCGCCATCATCTTTCATCGGACTGTCCGCGCCCGGAGTAGCGGCGGCAGGTGACTCCTCACGAAGCTGACGAGCAAGGTCATCCGGTTTTAACATCTTTCGTTTCTTGAGTGCCGTTCTGCGTTGCGCTGCTAGAGAACTCTGTAAGTCATCGTCATCCACGAATGAAGTTTCCTCAAATACTCGCTTGGGCTTTGGTTGGGCCGGGGTCGAGCCGGAGTCAACCTCCATTGAGTCTTCCGTCGGAGCTTTGGGAGGAGACGCTAAAGTGTCATCATCACCCTCGGATCTCTTCCGAGTGGCTCGGGTCTTATTCTTTTTCGGCTTGCGAATCTTAAGCGTAGAGGGGTCTACATAGTCAGAGGTAACTTCGGGCTCTATAGGATAGTCAGCAATACCGAAAGAGTGATAGGCTAAAAGGGAAACATACTGATAGGGTCTAGAGTAATAGCTATAGCTTTGAGCTTTTCCGCGACTTGTTTACGATGAGCATCGACGTTGCTAGCGCTCCCAGTGCCATCGAGAACAAACCTCTTCTTTTGCTTCCCATCAATCTCCTCACCATACTGAGCCAATATTCGCTTCTCCCCATTTTCACCCTCATCCTCGTAAGCATTATAAGTCGGCTTCTTCTTTTTGAGATCAAGCCGCTCCTTAAGCCTCTCTCGTTCCGTAATATCCGTAGAAATCAACTCGTCGCCCTCCTCTATACAAACACCACCGTAAAATCAGGAATCAGCCTTCCAAAAATAGGAAGCAAGCGGGAGGAGAGAGAAGAAAGAAAAATAACAAACCCTCATTCTCCTCAATTGTAGTATCCTTCAACGTAAGAACCGTCCCTTCCCCATCCAAGTCACCCAAATCATGACCAACCCTCACCCCCGTCAAGTCCTCGGCGGTATACTCCTTCTTCTCGGCCGCAGCACGCTGTAACTCCTCCTCCATCTCCTTCGCCATCTTCTCCGCAAGCTTCTTCTGCCGCTTCTTCATCTTACGCACCCAAGTCATTGTATCCTCTTCATTCTCATCAACCTCACCCAACCCCTTACCCTCCAGCTTCGCGAACCGCTTCTCTGCATCGCGTGCCTTCTTTATCCCTTCTATTCGGGCCTTACGAGCGTTCTCTTTGTTGATGTCATCCTGGCGCTTCTTCCAGTTGTCGACGGCGCGGCGTTCCTGGGCTTCGACACTATTGTCGGGTGCGGTGTCCGCCGCGGGCTTGCTTGAGGTGGCGGGGGGCTCTGTGTCGACTTTTAAGGGCTTGAGACCGAGGGAGAGACGGATCTTATTCGTTTCTTCGATGGATAGGGATTCCTCCATTTTTGGGGTTCTGTTAGGGGCGAATTTCCGAAGTGTCTATGGGTGGTGAGTTTAACCTTTGAGTGTGCCTAGCAGCTGAAGTGAGGTGCTCAACCGAAGCTCTCCACAAGTGGTTACCCGGCCTGCTGCGACTAAATTGGCGCGTTTCGGGTGACGGCGCGTTTTTTGGCCGGAAACCACTAAATTAGTCAACCTGTAACCAGCACCCCTACTTTCGCCTGCCGTGATTAACCCTGAGGCTAGTGTTTGACGGCAGAGCCCCACCCGAGACAATCTCCAAAATGATGCCAATGAGAAAATCCAAGGACAGACTCGTTGTCCAGTCACTGGGAAGTTTTGCGGTGAAAAGTAAAAATGCCGACAATCTCTTAGCCTTTATTTCACTGCAAAACGCTCTGCAATGCGAAATCTTGGAAGGAGCAGCTTGAGCCCCTGTTCGGATAAGGCACATGAAGTAATAAAGTGACCGAGATGAGGCTTGAATTTTCACCGACTCCCACTGTTTCATGCTGATATCTTTAGGCACTCGATTATTTTATTCCTACGAAGAAAGCTGGGAAGCCATATATTCCTATAGCTTAGCCAGACAGCCATATCCAACGGCTAGCCTATCGTCTGCTGCAGGTACCGGTAGCTTATATCAACCCAACTTCCTAACTCACTCAACTCTGATTGCAATAATGAAAAAATACCTCAAAATACATTTTGGACCCCATACATAGCTCGGATATCATAATATTATACCATACTTATGATTCGACATCATAGAAAAATAAAATAAAAAAGGACACTAAAACAGATCCAACAGAAGGGGGAAAAAAAATTTCAAGAGAAATCCTAAACTCCTCTTTTAAGAAACGAAGAAATGAATGCCCAACATGCAATCATAAAGTAGAACATGAAGGAAAACAACCTCACTATAGCTATGTACTCATACTCCCTTTATGCTCCACCCAACCATCCGCATCATTGTCTCTATTGGCGTCAATAATAGAAATGAAAAGATATGAAAGAAAAAGTGAAAAAAAGTAAAAAAATACCACAAAGACATTGTGCCCTCGCAGATAATGCAGATAAGGAATAACAAGAAGCGAAACGATCCGGCAATAAACTAGAGTACCACAAGTAAAGCCACAAAGAAGAAAAAGATAGCCACTCCGACATCATCACCATCAACGTAAGCTATCTTCATCCATTGTATGGCCCATCGCTTGGGCCCCACCACGACTCTTGTTTTCGGTATCCTCAACGGCTCGAACGAGTTCCTGAGTAATCTTGTCAGCCCCAGGCGAAATGAAAGTGAAAAATTGCCAAGGATGGAAAAAAGCAAACCTTCGCCTCCCTGACCAAATCAAATGCGAGAGATGCTAAACGCGCCTTGAATTCCTTGTCTGCTGGGCCGTCAATTGGCTCCCCTTCATTTGACATGTCACCCATGCTCTGGAGGCACTTGCTCAAATTCGCCACAATCCAGTCCCCAGGGTCCCTCAAGGTCTCGTTGCCGGGCTGTTGCATGGAACTCTCTGTGCTCTGCAGCACCTTCCACACAACAGGAGTAATATGATCCACGTGCTTTCTTAGGGTTTGCATGTCGTCACCAGCCCTAATTGATGTAAGCAGCAACTGAATCGATTCTACAATCCCCACCATTTGAGTTTCCAGGAGTATCTATTACAAATTAAATACAGAAGTCATCAGCGCCATGCAGTGAAGGTAGGGGGAAGAGGAAAGGAGCCAGAACCCACCCTAAGCTCCTCGAAGTTGCTCCCCACAGCTCCGCCTGCAAAGGCCGGAGATCGAGCTGAGCTCGGTTGAGATCCCCATTGGTCCTTTCCCCCTGGGGATTCGTTTCTACTTCTATTTCGTGAGTGCTCTGGAGAACTCAAAGGACTATAGACACTATCTCCGCTAAGTCTGGAACCTGATTGTCCCTTTGCAGCCCCATTCGTCTTTTGTGCCACTATTCCAACACCAGCCGCGCGGTCCATTTCATATGCCGAAGAAGGAGAAATGATCATATCTTCTCCATCATCTTCCAAGTCACCCTGCGGCGTAGGCCGGATCTTGACAATCTTAATCAACTCCACAATGCTCGCAGTTAAATGGCTTGCCGCAGCGTCAACCAAAGATACAGGTGACAATCCCCCGCCAGTTGCATGATTCTTGGCCGCAGTGGTCAAGTTATTTGCGGTGGCCGAAACTCTGGACTTCAACTTGAGCCTATCATCATTATGGGTCTTGGATTCATTGATACCCTCCGTAATCGACCTAGTTGCCATGACCACAGCCTTGACATACTCCAATGTTTGCGAATAGTTGACACCTCTAGCGGTTCGTAGGAGCTCATCAATCGAGATCTGGAACTTGGTAACATGGACGTCCTTTACGAGACCATTAGGATCCGAGAGGCCTCCCTCCTTAGAAATGAGGGAGGTTGGCGATTGCAAGGCCAGTCCCATGGAGGATGTTCTGAGGCTTCTAAGAGTAGCCTTGGTGCGGGCGTATCGAGTCTTCCACTCTTTAAGCTCATTCTGAAGCTTTTCAATTTCCGAAGTCAATCTCTCTTCTCGTTCGAAAGAGTGATCCGCTCGTTCCGAAATTGACTTCATCTGGCTCAAAAATTCCATCGCCTCGCGACGAACTTCTTCAGTGACCTATAAAAACCCAATCAGCACTGCAGTCCAATACATAAGCCAAGGACCAAATACCTCTTCCTGCTCCCGCAATTCCATCTTTAGCTCCTCATGCTGCTTCAGCAAGTCTTCGTACTTCCGATCCGAAGCACTTCCAACTGTTTGCTGCGAATCCCCCAATTGATCCTTCAAACTCCCCTCATTAGCGGACTTATTAGCCTTGACACTCGAAAGTTCGTTCTGCACATTCTGGCTGAGGTTCTCGGCATTTGCGAGCTTCTCCTCGAGGTCGCGTTTAAGGTTTTCCCATTCCTGCCGGTCTCGATCGTGATCCTATTTCCCATCGTCAAACTCAATTTCCTTGCAGGACTCAGTACCCGAGGATGACTCACACTCTCTTTCCGCCTTGCTTCATCCTTTACTTTAGCTATTTCCTGATCCTTACCTTCCAGGCTAGCTTCAAGTCCTGCAACCTTATCGTGAAGTATTTCGACCTTGCCTTGATACTCGGCAATAAGTTTCTTGTCAACCTGGACAATAAAAATTACAAATTAGTCCCATGTTCCGTAATATCCGTGAGGACAAACATACTTCGCTATTTCCACCATTAATCATGCTGCCCATGCTACCCATACTTCTATTACTATCTCTGCCCGGACTAGTTGGTCCGCTTCTATTACCATTAGGTTTACGGCTTGAATCTTCTAACCCGAAAGCACCCCCCTCATCGTCATCGTCGTCATCCTCGTCCTCGACCATAGTGCTCTTATTCGGAATAACAGTACCGGGTTGAAATGTCTTGGGCAGAGGTCTTCCAAAGGAATTAGGAGCGTCTCCCCTATTGGGCGAGCTTCCCCCCTCCATTCCGGGAGGCCCTAACCCACCTGGTGGGCCATTTCGAGGAGGCCCGCCCGGTCCCATTCTAGGCAAGCCATTTGGACCTGGTCCGTAAGGACCGGGAGAACTTCCCGGGGGGCCACGCATCTGACCAGGGCCTGGCGATCCCATCCTACCCGGAGGGCCAGGGCTCCCAACTCTTCCAGGACCAGGACTCCCGAGTCTTCCCGGAGGAGCCATTCCTCTACCGTCCACACTGTTTGTGGGACTCCTCTCTCTTGTAAGCTCCGTAGCATATTTCGGATATCTCCTCTCCAGTTCGAAAAACACGTCTGTAGCTAAATCTCGGAATCTTGTAGCAGCGAGCGAGCTGAGCTT
Organism: Tuber microsphaerosporum; assembly: GCA_003521225.1. Classification (NCBI taxonomy): domain Eukaryota; kingdom Fungi; phylum Ascomycota; class Pezizomycetes; order Pezizales; family Tuberaceae; genus Tuber; species Tuber microsphaerosporum. Next base: position 5,562 of record QOVD01000596.1, on the reverse strand, counting down.
CTGCCGAGCCTGGTTTCTCTTCGGATGGAACTTTTCTTTCGGTAACAAGTATGGCGGAGGTTTGTCGTTAGGACCAGAACTCGCGTCTACCCCTTCCCGTCGTTGGAGTTCATCGTAGACATCGGTACTAAGCTCCTGGAATTGGACCACGCTTAGCCGAAGAAGCTTGTCGCGGGCCTTGTTAGGTCGAGAATTGCCCGGTTGTGACAGATAGGGTTGTAAAAGTTTCCTCAAGGCGGAATGGTGAGCAGCGACTTCTTCCTCGTGAATAATATCCTGGAGAGACGACGCATCACTTTGAGCGTATAAGCCAGTTCCGTCCGAAGACCGAGCTACCGACGATGGTGGGGAAACATTCTGACGCTGTCCTGGAGGCCCCATGCCGTCGCCGTTTGCAAGTGAACCGCTGCGAGGGGGCGGTCCTCCGTAGAGTTGATCAGAGCCTCTATTCTGGTATCCCGATATTCCAGACCAATCGCTGCCAGCTACGGAAACAGGTGAAAGCGCTGAGCGTGGAATGTTACCGTTACTACCGGTATTCATGGTTGTGCGAAAAGAGGTTGGTCCTAATGTATTCTCGTCCCTCCTGTCGAACAAAGGAAAGCAAAAGCCCTAATAAAAAAGTAAGAGTTCCAACCCCGGATATTGATTCGACCGCTGATCCTCTCAAGTTTGTCTTTTTAAGATGAAAGCTTTGTTGCAACGGAACCCACCCGGGATATATATATAAACTTTAAAAAAAGATTCCTTTTCCCAAAGCTGACCCCAAATATTTATCCGCCGCCCCTTACGATCCGAGTCGTGTGATTTGTTTCGTCGTCTTCGTTACGGCGGTCGTTGATTCGAACCTATGAACACTTCTTGGCTTTACTTTTTTTTTTTTTTCCTTCCTTCCAAATCGTTTTTCGTCGACGTGTACGAGCCAATGCGATATTTGCTTTTCCCCAAACTATCCTCACCCGCCAGAAAAGGGGTGGTGGTGTGTGTAGCACGAAAGTCCGTGGATGGAGAAGGAAAGGTAAGAAAACAGCCTCCGGAGAGTTGTTTTCTCGGTGTGAACGACAAGCGAAGCAGAGCCACCGTATTTTTCCACTTTCCCGGTGTGTGCAAAGGGAAAAGAACAAAAAGCAAAAAACGAGGAAAAGAGAAAATAAAATAAAATAAGGGGGAGAGAGAGGGCGACTAAGAACTGATCGCACAAACCAAGAAAATATCTCTCCTCCAATGACCGGATAGATCGGTGACGAATAGGAAGCAATAATGTAGCTACCGGTACTCTCTCTTCAGGTGCCGATGAACCCCTTCAGCCTCTCACGAAAACAAAAAGAAAAGAAAAGAGTATATCACGGGTGGGTTGAAGAAGGGAAGAAGAGAAGAGAGACACCGGAACAGAAGTTACGAGCATCAAGCAGGGACAACGAATACTGTACTAGTACGGGAAATGGGAGAATCGTAATCGTCAATGACAGAGCCTCGTCGGGGGGTGGGGGCTAAGGTTTCACGGATCCTTTCCTTTCCTTCTCGAAAGGAATACTACAGAAAAAGGAATACCGGTACCGTAGCCAGATACTCCAGGGATACCTTGTATCCCAACTCAGGCTTAGATTCTTTGCGGCGTGACAAGTCTTCAAAGTGTTCCCCGGGCAGCAGACAGGCAAGCAAGCAAGCATCACTAAATGTTGAAGTTGAGCATGCAAATACACATGCACTCAGCAGCACAGTGACTTTGAAAACATTGAGAATAGGAGGCAGAGGGGAAAAAAGGGGGGGTGAGCAAATTGAAGATTCCAAAAAGAGAAACCTCAATTCAGGCGACCATTTCCCAACTAGCTCAAGGCATCATCATCAAGATGATTCGACTCGAGCTCAAACGCACTCTTACTTGCTTTGCTACAGGTACCGGTATTATCACAACCCTCAAACCAACCTCAACCATCCAATATTAAGCGATATAGCCATGCACGGAGGCGAGAGCCTCACCCAAGCCTGGAGAAACACAGGCAGAAAGGGTAGAAAAAGAAAAACAGAACAGAACCCCCCCCGAACACCAAAGTGCAATATCTAAGGTTAATCTCTTTATTTTTACGGTTGGCACTCCAGTATAGTTTTAACGTATTATAAGCGCGCGTGAAGTTGCCGCTTTTCCACTCCCTTCCCACTTCTCGACCCCCTTCGCGGACCTCAGCGTTGCCAAGAAACGAGGAGAGCAAACAAATACACGAAACATCACTCGATGTACTTTATGCTTGCGGGAAGGAAGAAAATGTGGGAAGGGAAGGGGGGGGAAGGGAAGGGTTGGTGGCTCAGGAAAATAAAGCAACCGCTCCATCAAACCGATGATGCCTGCTTAGTGCAACGGGCGGGTACCTGACATTTTTCCGAGAAGGAGGGGCTTTTTTTTATTATTAAAAAATAAAAATAATAATCACGTGTTGAATGAATGATGTGATGTTAGGAAGGTTCGAAAGTTTCTGAAATAAGTCGGACGTTTTTATCTCGTTCCGGTGAAGAACCAGTCAGGCGCGAACGAGTATAGTACCAGTACTCGAGTAGATCCCATAGTAGGAAGAAAAACACTTGAGAACTCCGGCCCAATCCAATCCAGCCCAATCTGATCCAATCACCCAACTATCAAACAAACAAAATAGATAAACAAACCCGAGCATCAAATAATCTCAACAAAAATCCCAATACCAAAATAACCCCCTAAAAAACAATTCCCCATTCCCCATTCACCACACCCAATCACCAACAAATCCACAGACCAACCAAACAAATCCCAAATAAACAAAACCACGAGCAACCAAACAAATTTCACCACAATCCAAAATATATCAACTCAACCCCATCAACAAAAAAAAGGGAAAAAGAAAAAAAAGAAAAAAAAGGAAGAGGAAACAAAACCTCTTCTTCCTCCGCCTTACATCTCTCCCATCATACCTCCACCAATCTCCCATTCTCCAAACACCACCCTCGCCGGCACCCGCATCGTAACACCGCATATATAATCCCCCACCCCACAACCAACCAACCAACTAACCAATCAATCAATCCGCCCCAAGCTGAGCCGGGAAAAAAAAAAGAAGAAAAAAAAAATCTACCCAATAATCCCGATCCACTCACCAGATCGCCCGTCCACAAACCCGTTGTGTTGCCCGAGCCGGTTGGTGCCTCTACTTGTAGCCGGAATTCCATGCTGCGGACGTCATGGGTGAGGTGAGGTGATGTGAGGTGAGGTGATACCGGATCTACCCTACCTTTGGAGCGGAGAGGGAGGGGGCGAATGAATAGGGGATCCGGACACTGGAATATCATTGGGGGGGACGTATATATAATATATATGAGCGGGGGGGTATATTAATGATGGAAATAAACCTTAAGGAAGGAAGGATGAATTCGGGTTGGTTTCATTCGGAATGTGCATCCAGGTTTTCTTCGTGGAAATAAGTCCGTCGCGAGTGATGCTTTGTGATTTTGCCTTCGTGAGTGGTTGGTTGGGGGGTTCATTATTTTCGAAATTTTGCTTTGTGGGAGATATATTATTGGCATCATATTATGTCAAGTTTCTTTCTTTCTTCCTTTCGGAACCTTCGTATGGGGGTGGATTGGAGAGATATTTTGGGCTAAGGGTGTCAGCCCAATCTTCAGGACAATATTATTTCGAAGAAATAGAGTGAACAATCAACTCGCAAAGCTTTAGTTCCTTCAGCCGGAGCACCGACAGATCTACAAATTCCCGACGTCATCAATCCCCTCCTTGCTAAACCTCCCAACCAAAACACGGAGAGACGGACTCCCTGCTAACGAACAAGCCCAGCACCATACCTAGCCACCCGCCATCCCCCATTGAACGGGAGGAGGAAGACACAAGCACATTAAGTTAGCCAGATACCGAAAACTAAACAACCAACGTCCAATACTGTATCTCCAGTCAGTCGACTAGCTCCATCTTCCACAGACTATGCTCATTGGAGAAACAAAACAGCTAATCTCCAACGATTCCCCGCTTTTTCCATTTCTATCCTTATTTTTAGAAAGAAAGAGACGTAATCCCTAGGATGCAAATTAAACGCAAGTTACGTATGATATTCCGCACCTCTCGTTTCTTTCTTTCTTCCCCACATATGTGCTAACCTAAGCTAAGAAATGATGCCATCAGGAATATAATACCATAACCTGAGGGCATACACATGATACCGAAATATACGGCACAAACGAAATATTTATCATAGCGAGTGTGAGAAATGTCTTATTATAGGGAAGAAACAACCAACCATGCAGGAAAATCTTAGCTATCATACGATTTTCTATCGCTCACGAAATATTTCGTTGTGCCGTATACCGGTATTTCTGTATGCCCTCAGGTACTCTATAATACGCTAGCTCCCTTCAACGTCTCAATAAATTAAACTACGTAAATTATAGTACGATTCCCCTATGATAGCTCCTCCACCACAAAACAAACACCCTGCATATATAGTACATACCTCATACAGCACAGTACAGTACACGACGAGATCAGAATACCAGTACTACTGTATTAGAACAAGACGGAAGCAAGCAAGCCATCTAAAGAACAAAAGGCGAAAACAAAAACTTGAAATCTACCATAATATCATACACAGTGACAATACCTCTCTCTCTCTCTCTTTGAAATTTTAAAACAGCTTTATGGTACGGTAGTTCGGTCCTGCAAGCTACAACGTACGGGTACAGTATCATACCGTACACCCACACAGAAACAGACACAACCGAAAAAAGATTACAGAATTCCCAATTCTTAATTTCCCATTCCGGGCTCCATTCCTTATTCTATAATAGTCCGAGAATGCAGTATGTGCAAGAGTGGTAAATAAATAAAAGTAGCGGGCGGTTGGCAGATAGACAGACAATGGCTGTGCAAACATACTATAATGCGGGGCTGAGCACCATAGCTGATTATGGGTACTATAGCTAACTGACAAGGATCGACCGGTATGTTGTAACTGGAGGGCAAGTCATATGTTATCACTCGGATTTAATGTTTCCCGTAGCGAGCGCATGGGGGGAAGGGCGCGCAAGAACTGTTCGGTACTTGTACTGTTTGGAAACGCTTGTGCGCTTATGCCAGTGATAAAAGTGTTTAATATTCCACCCCGCTACCTACACCAAAGTACAGTTTGTAGACAAATAACAGACGGACAGACGGACAAACAGGGAAGAAAAGCAAAACAGACTAACCGACCCGACCTCACCAACCGACCAAACTTAACCCGCCCACTCGTCTAATCTAACCCCATCTAACCCCTAAGCCACCCCAAAACCACTCCCTCTACTCCAAACTCTCGAAATCCAACGGAACGCTGCTCCCCCTCCCACTCCGATACACCTTCCTGGCTCCAGTAAAAGGCCTCGGCTCTGGCAAGTCCTCCTCACGCTTAAACTTCCATCTCGAGTCATTGATTTCCATCTTCTTCTTTTTGGTAAGGGTGAACTTGCTCGGGTCCATAAAATTTCGCTGTTGTTGGGGTGGCTGTGATTGCCGCGTTGCGGGTGGGGGAGGTGGTGGAGGGGCAGGTGGGT